>JAYMSP010000398.1:0-53895 GCA_036897095.1 Plantago elongata
TTTTTTACTTCTACTTTAGAAATGACCGTGCAACGCTTTCGGACAGTTCTTCCATGTCCAGTGCATACAGTCGATACTCCCAAGCATGCCCACAAACCCTCGTGCACCTTTGATTGCTAACAATCTTCGTAAATCTTCCTTATTGGCCCTGCACATGTATGTTGGACCGAACTCAGCAACAACGGCATCAAAAAAGTGATTTAGATACTCGAGAGTCGTTGTTTCACCGAGCCCATTTTACTCATCAACCGAGTCGGCAGATGCCCCATAAGCTAGCATGCGAATTGCGGTGGTACATTTTTGTAGTGTGGTTAACCCTTGTCGGCCAGTAGCATATGGTCTGCATACAAAGTAATCATCTTGATGCAACACACCTCCAACCACCCGTTCGAACGACGGTCTCTCCATTCTGAATCTCCGTCAAAATTTCGATGCATGTGTTGGACGGACACCGAAGTAGTCTAGCTCCAAGCCCACATCACGCACTTCTCGCTCTTTGTCAATGTAAGCACGTGTGTAGCCACTATGTCATGACTTGACCTGTTGTTGTTGGTAGTGTTGGATCACATTTGACATGTTCTGCATAATCATGTTTTTCATTTGTACGAAAGGATTGGATGTAGAAGAGCCATCGAAAAGTTCATCAGATGACGAACTGTTTCAGATGAAGTACTGTTTTCAGGTACTGGTTGAACATGATTAGTGGATAGAGCGTTTTCAGTGTAATTAATACAGAGGAAGAAAGAATGAGGGTGTTGTGTCTACAAATGAGTTCCAATATTGCATTATATAGACAATTTACTGGAGATAAAAATGTGTCATTCATTAGTCATAGCTGAGTCACTTGAACATTGGATTCCCGACGAAAGTAAATATAAAGATAAAATAAAGATAAGATCTAACATTGGATTCACTTGAGCATTGGATTTCCGATAAGATCTGACGAGATTCCCGACAAAGTAAAGTAAACATAAGATGCTTCACGAGATGCCTGACAAATTCAAATTCGAATTCGAATTCAAACACAAACAAAATGCACACTGATTTTATTACAAACAAGCCATACTTTGGAAAGTAAAATACAAACTAGCCACACTTCGAAAAGTAAAATACAAACAAGCCACACTTCGGAAGGTAAAAAAACAAACTCGCCACACTATAGAAGAAAAAGTAAAAATAAACATGCTACATTCCGATCCTTCGCCATTAGTCCGATCCAAATAGCTGTTTGACTAATGCTTCTAAGTGTGCTTTGACTTCGTTGGGCAAGTTGTCGTAGTTTCCCACAAGTGCCAAGTATGTGTCCATCATCTTCGCATTTGACTTACGCTCCTCCTTCTCGCAAGTAAGCTCCAACTTTTATTTTTCAAATTCAAGGAATTTGGGATAATTCTCAATAAAGTTAGTAATTCCCTTGCCCATGACATCCATTGATGAGTTACCAAAACTGACATTCTTAGCCAATTTCTTGGCCTTGTTACGACCAATGGGCCGTTTGATACTTGCCGCACTTTCATAACCCCGGTTTCGCTTACTTCCACTACTGCCACCTGCTGATTCCATTGGTTGATCACCTACATCAACATCGCCACCCTCATACTCAGCCTCCCTAGGTGGTACCCACTTCTTAATGGTTTCTCCAAGTTCATCTTGAGTTCCACTCTTGGTATGATTTCATAGCATCCCACTGTTTGAACGATGTAAATGAGGTGTGGTGCTTCGATTTCTCTCTGTATATATCTTGGGCAGTGTCTCTGATACCAGACTCATTGTAGCCACTCCGATTGCCGACTATGACTGTAATACGCTCTACACAAATCAACCAATGATTTATGTCTATCTCTTAGCCGCCCTCATCTTCCACGAAGCGAATCATGAGATCGAAATTTATCCATCCCGGTCATCATTCATATTCTCTTGATATTCTCATACTTCTCCGCAATGAGACGGAACAATTTACAGTACTTCTGACCTGTTCCAACAATAGCATTTTGACTGACCTCCATGTGGGCTGAGATGGGAGTCAAATCCTCACTATCGCTGTATGGGTTATTCCGTACGGTTGTTGTGTTGGTTGCTGCTCCTCCGGTGGCTTTCGCTTTTCCACGCCTCCGGATCGGTTGTTTTTCCGGCTGCGTTTCAAGAACAACCTCCTCTTTCGGTGTTTGTGAAAACATTGGTGTTTGGGAGGATGGAGATTAGTAATTTTGAGTGTAGGGATCTTGGTAGTAGCTTTGGAATAAAGGTCGAACATGACTCGGTTGGGGTTGGAAAGAAGTGTTTTCGAAGTGAGCTTGCATGTACTCATGGTATTTGTCGGGTTTGTTGATTTTCAACCACTAAAAATACTCCGCGTCCATCTAGCTGGAAAATTAAAGTGTAAAGGGTATTTTGAGGGGAAGAGAATTTTTTACGTTTAATTAAGAGAGAACGAGGAGTTGGAGATGGGATGATCCGAAAAATATTAAGATTGGTCTCATTTTATTGATCTCGAAAAGACATAACCGTTGGTGATTTTTATTTATTTTTTTATTTTGTATTTTCGGAGATATTACCATTTTAAAACGGATATAATTCGAAATTTTTTAAAAATAAAAGTCCCAGTGATCGATATGTGGCTGCTGCCACTCGCGCCCGTGCTCAAACGATGCAGCGTCCCTCGCCGCGTCGTCACGCTAGCGCTGTACGTGCAATGGCACGTCGCCATCCACGACGCGGGCGTGCGTCGGAGCCGTTGGGGCTGGTCTTAGTGTGAAATAATGAGAGGGGGTAGTTCAACATGTATGGCATTTGTATCTTCTCGGAAAGACTATAACAGGATGGCAGTGGAAACCGAGAATTTGAATTAAAAGAATTTTGTGATTATGTTGGTATTCTGCAAGATGATTATTTTGAAGCATAACATTCCAGGAAATGAATTGCTTGGTAACTGGTGTGATTCACAATTCATCGTTCATATGGAACCTTGATTTATGTTCAACTTTTGTGAAACAATCACACTATCATTCCTCTTACTCAACAAAACCTTTGTAACGGACTAGGTTTGCCTCCCTTACTTGTGAAACATCACCAATTGCATCTAGGTGTTTGGAAAATAAATCCAGAATATGCTTGTGAGCACAGACAAACTTAAATGAGTACCAACAAGTTAAATTTCGTTTTTTCCGTCGATGCTTTATACTCTTTATTAAGATCAAAAGCATTGCTTGTCCCGAGCTTCGTCACGGTATGGAGGGTCTAATGGCCAGGTACTTGGTTCAACTCTTGTGAAGAAAGGAGGGCTCTACTTTGGAGACGTGGCTGCACAGTACATATTCAAAAATGCTACACTTCATTTGAGATTTGACACAGATTCAAATGTATTCTAACTCCTTGCTTCCTATTCCAGGACCTAATGCCGTCTTAATAGTGATTTTCAATGGCATATATCAACGACTCTTTCAGTGGTAAATATCTCAGAAATGCAAGAATCAGATTGAAGAAGAAATGCAGTGCAGAAGAGCAGAGCAAACAGAGCAAGTAACTGAGCTGATAAACAGCTTGATTCAATTTGGTATCTTGTAGTGTTAGCTGAGAATTATGATTGTAATTAGCTCTTGTATAGTCGATCAATACTTGTATACATTTTTACTTCAACAAATGTAACACTAGAAGGTTAGATTAGGCATTACAAGGTAGTAGTATAAATAAGGTAGATATTTTTCTTATCAGCTTAAGTTCATTCATTTTTCTGTAAAAAACTTTCTCTCCCAATCTGAATGCAACAAGAGCGGTTATTTACTTTGATTGCACAGTTACTCAACTGCATTTTCATCATTCATCTTCGTTCCTGATCTTCACATTCTTCTGGATCAATTCTTCGATCTGATCATAAGTGCTTCTCTTCACAATGCTTCCGCAATATTTGATTTCTGATATGGTATCAGAGCTCATGTTGAGATCCTGATTGATTCGATCGATTCACATTATGAACAGTTATGGATTAGTTTAGCTTATGATTCGATTATAGTTGCCTGATTGATTTATTGTTTAACATTGATCGGATTGAATTTTTTTTTTATTCAACTAGTTGTTTGAGGAAATCTGTTCATGATCAGCTGAAAATTCATTGTTATTCTCTGAAAATTTTAGCTTAAGCTATTCACTATCAGGTGTTAATAAGATCATGCTGAATTTTCTGTTGTTCAATCAGTAAAATAGTTAGAATATCAGAGGATTCATGATTTGTAGTAGAAACTCACATTTTCATATGTTCATGTAGACATAAAACTGATTGATTATCACAGTTTCACATTAGTTTCACCTGTTTCATCAATATCCTTAAGGATCGAATTCACATACTTACTCACATTTCATTGATTCACAATTATTGATCGTCAAACTTGTTAAAACTGTTAGATTTGTTCAACAAAACTGAGTAAGAAAAATGACAACTGAGAGTCATCCATCACCTGTCTATGTGAGTGCTGCTGATAAGGAACTGGATCACACTAATCCAGATAGTCCTTATCATCTATTTTCACATGACACTGCAACATCTGGAGCAATTAAGACTATCCTAAAAGGGCCTAACTATATCTGTTGGAGGCGTGAAATGGTGCTGAATCTGTCAATAAAGAATAAGCTAGGCTTCATTGATGGTACTTACAACAGACCACCAATTGAAAGCCCTATGTATGTGCATTGGTTGAGGTGCAACAACCTCATTCTTTCATGGCTGCACAATTCAATGACTGATGAGGTGAAAGGCACAATAGCTTAAAGTGTTTTTGCAAAGGATATGTGGGATAAGCTGGAAGCAAGGTATTCACAGACTGATAATGTCAGAATATATGAACTGGAACTAGCACTCAATCAGTTTGTGCAAGGATCTCAGTATGTGATGGAATATTTTACCAAGTTATCCAGCATTTGGGAAGAACTTCACATGTATAGGCCTCCTCCAAGCGGTGATTGGTGCACTTGTGGACACTGCACATGCTTACACCTTACAAATGCAAGAAATATCAATGAGATTGATCAGGTGTTTCAATTTCTGATGGGTTTAGGTGAAGCATATGATGGTATAAGAGGGCAGATAATTATGCAGCACCCCATTCCCTCACTTGAGAGAGCATACTCAATCATTCTTACTGAAGAAAGGCAAAAGAACTCAAGGCACAATGTGTCAAATCTTGGTATGAATCACTCAACATACCACATGAGACAGGGTGTGCCTGCACATCATTTTAAGAGGAAAGGCAAGGAACCAAGGGGTTGTAGCCATTGTGGTTTTACCAATCATACTGTTGATAAGTGCTACAAACTGATAAGATTCCCAAATGACTTCAAGTTCACCAAGAAACCATCCTATATTGGTAGAGGAGGATATGGTGGAAATATCAGCTATTCAAACAGTTCCACTGCTGCAAACAACTCAGGTTCCTCAATATGGTGCTCCAAAATCTCACTATGCTAACACTGTAACTGCTGCTATTCCCTCTTCAGACATGAGTGCTCAATACAAAATGATGAAGACACAGGTGGATCAACTGATGAAGATGCTGGAGCAAGGGATACATCACCCAGCTGCTCATCCTTCTGCATATGCTGCTCAAGTTGCTGATTCTAGCTCACATATGCAGCAAATGGAAGTTGAAGGTACACCTGTTGCATACAACACTATAGGAGGTAATTGCACATGTTCATACTCTGCTGATATAGTATGCTCAACATCCCATAATCTGCACAAATTTCTTATCATAGATTCAGGTGCCACTAATCATGTTATATGCAATCCTGCACTCTTCTCTTCTCATATTTCTAATGTTGTTTCTTCAGTGCAATTGCCTGATGGAACTCAACTACCTGTTACACAAATAGGAAATGTACATATATCAAAATATATCACTCTTAAAAATGTATTATATGTGCCAAGTTTCACAGTGAACCTAATATCTGTTACTCAAATCACTAAGTTCAGACTCTTTCATTTTATATTCACTCATGATGAGTGTATTTTACAGGAGATTTCTTCAAGGATAAGGAATGGTCTGGCTGAGAGATATAAGTCTCTATTTATTTTGAGCATCACACAGCTTTCAAACCTCAATTTTCATTCAAATAAATCACATTCAAATGATGTTTCACTGCATACTCAGCAGTTTCACTCTCAGTCTGCTGCTCATGCTGTCACCAAGCTCACTTCCACCCACATTTGGCATGCTAGACTTGGTCATCCTTCTGTTCAAAGGATGAAGTTAATTGATTGTTGTGATGTTGAAAACAATAATGTTGAAAATTGTACTGTTTGCTTGAAAGCAAAACAGAGAAAATTATCATTTCCAACTAGTAGTTCTGTAACTGATGCTCCTTTTTTGATGATACATGCTGATGTTTGGGGTCCTTACTCCATGTGTTCCATCAATGGACACAGATATTTCCTTACTCTAGTAGATGATTACTCTAGATACACTTGGATTCATCTATTTACCAGCAAAGATGAAGTGAAAACCATTTTGCTGAGTTTTATTAGCTTCATTGAAACTCAGTTCAAAGTAAGAATTAAACAACTTAGAACTGATAATGGTTCTGAGTTTCTTGTTCTTTCTTCCTACTTGAAATCTTTGGGAATCATTCATCAAACTAGCTGTGTATACACTCCACAACAGAATGGAGTAGTGGAGCGTAAACACCAGCACTTATTGAACAATGCAAGATCTTTGATGTTTCAGTCATATCTTCCTTTAAAATTTTGGGGAGATGTTGTACTCACTGCAGCACATCTTATTAATAGAACTCCTTCACCATTATTGAATAATGATACTCCATTTTACAGATTTTATAACAAATCACCTGACTATAGCAGATTAAAAGTATTTGGATCACTTTGCTATGCATCCACACATGCTCAACTAAGATCAAAATTTGATCAAAGATCACAATCTTGTGTTTTTATTGGTTATCCACCAAATACCAAAGGATATAAGTTGTATAATCTTAATACAACAAAGTGATAATTTAAAAAGATGTTCACTTCCTTGAACATATATTCCCATTCTCAGATAAGCAACATGTTTCACCTGCTGCAGTCAAATTTCTGTTGATATCACTGATCCTTCAGTTTTGGATATTCCTCAGTAGACATCTCATACAAATGATGCAGTTATTACACCACTGCATGATTTAGCAAATGATTCTAATACATCTTCACCTGATAATATAAGTTCCTCACCTGATAGCAACTTATCTCCAGGTTCTGAGATTTCATCACGTGATATTATCAGTTCTTCACCTGGTGGTAGCAGTTTATCTTCTGATCATGATGGTATTGTTGACACAGCTCCACAATTGAGGATTTCTTCCAGAACAGTTAAGATACCATCAAAATTCAATGATTTTCATCATGGAATTACTCACAATCCTAGGCCTACTGCACATCCACTCACTAATCATTTATCATATCAGCAATTAGATTCAACTGATATGGCATTTTCTGCCAACATTGTGTCAAGTTCTGAACCAAAGACTTATTCACAGGCAATTTAATCACCTGAGTGGACTCAAGCAATTAATGCTGAGTTACAAGCCTTAGAAGACAATAAAACATGGTCAGTTGTTTCACTTCCTCAGGGTCATCAACCCATGGGATGCAAATATGTCTTTAAATTGAAGCTTCACCCTGATGGAACAGTTGATAAGTATAAAGCTAGATTGGTTGCTAAGGGTTTTTCACAGAGATTTGGTTTTGATTATGTGGAAACCTTCAGTCCAGTGGCTAAACTTACCACAGTTAGAACCTTTCTAGCCATTGTTTCTTCCAAAGGTTGGGGGTGTGAGCAGATGGATGTCAATAATGCATTGTTAAATGGTGATCTTGATGAAGATATTTACATGGAAATACCACCTGGATACTTGTTTCAAGGGGGGAATACACAAACTGATAATACACAAACTGATGTATCACAAGTTTCACAGTTGAATTCACAAGATAATACCTTGGTTTTCAAACTACACAAATCACTCTATGGTCTGAAACAAGCCTCCAGGCAATGGAATCAGAAATTTTCATCAACACTGCAGGATCTTAGTTTTCAGCAGTCAAAATCTGAATATTCTCTGTTCACAAAGAATGATTCACAAAGTTTCATAGCTCTGTTGGTTTATGTAGATGATATACTCATAACTGGTTCAAGCAATAAATTGATCAATGAAGTAAAACAAATGCTGCATAAACAGTTCAAGATCAGAGATTTAGGCTCAGTTAAGTATTTTCTTGGTTTGGAAATTTGTAGAAAACCTGAAGGTATACAAATATGCCAAAGGAAATATGTCATGGAGCTACTCAAAGACACAAGCTTGATTGATTGTAAGCCTGTAGTCAGTCCCATGGAGTTCAATTTGAATTTAACTACCAATGATTCAGATATTCTGAAAGATTCCACTCTTTATTGAAGTTTGATTGGTAGATTGATCTATCTGAATATCACTAGGCCTGATATTACTTATGCAATTGGCATATTATCACAGTTCATGGAAAAACCTACAAAAACTCATCTTCAAGCAGTTTATAGGATACTCAAATACTTGAAGAATGCTCCAGGCTAAGGCATTTTCTTCTCATCTTCAAGTGATCTCACATTGACGGCTTACAGTGATTCAGATTGGGCTTCATGCCCAGATTGGGCTTCATGTCCTGATACAAGGAGATCTATCTCAGGGTATTGTATGCTTCTAGGAAACTCACTTATCAGTTGGAAAAGCAAGAAGCAAACCACTGTTAGTAGATCATCCTCAGAAGCTGAATATAGAGCCTTGTCCTTTGTCACTTGTGAAGTAATATGGCTTAAGTACTTGCTTGAAGAATTTAATATCAAGCTTATGGAGCCAATAACACTGTATTGTGACAATCAGTCTGCAATTCACTTAACCAAGAATCCCATATTTCATGAAAGAACAAAACATTTTGATTGTCACTTTGTTAGAGAACAGGTTCTCTCAGGATTAATACAAGTTCTGCATGTTCCAACAAAAGAGTAGCTGGCAGACATCTTCACCAAAGCTTTAGCTTAAAGTGACATGAACAGATTATTGCATAAGATGAGCATAAGCAATGTATATGCTCATCTTACGGGGGAGTCTCAGAAATGCAAGAATCAGATTGAAGAAGGAATGCAGTGCAGAAGAGCAGAGCAAACAGAGCAAGTAACTGAGCTGATGAACAGCTTGATTCAATTTGGTATCTTGTAGCGCTAGCTGAGAATTATGATTGTAATTAGCTCTTGTATAGTTGATCAATACTTGTATGCATTTTTACTTCAGTAAATGTAACACTAGAAGGTTAGATTAGGCATTACAAGGTAGTAGTATAAATAAGGTAGATATTTTTCTTATCAACTTAAGTTCATTCATTTTTCTATAAAAAACTTTCTCTCCCAATCTGAATACAACAAGAGCGGTTATTTACTTTGATTGCATAGTTACTCAACTGCATTTTCATCATTCATCTTCGTTCTTGATCTTTACATTCTTCTGGATCAATTCTTCGATCTGATCATCATTGTAAGTGCTTCTCTTCACAATGCTTCTGCAGTATCGGATAAAACATAATCCCATCTTCTAAAACTATTATTGCATGCAAATTACCAAATTACAGCTCCACCAAGGTATAAGAATGCCTATGTTTTTTTATCCTTTCTTATTCTTCTTTAGCCATTTGCAACAAGGTTTTTTACTAATTTGGCCCTGATTCTTAACTTCCTTGCAGATTGAAGTTCACTATTTTCATGAACATGCAGGTTTTACTGCAGCTGTTGGTCTCGATAAGTCACATTTTCTTGACTATTCAGCTACTATAGGTACCCCTAGTTTCGCCTTAGGTAGCGAAGCAACTTATGTGATCTCTTCCTGTAATTTTTTGAAGTACAATGCTGGTGTCACCCTGAGGACTCCCAATGTTTGTGCATTTGTAATCCTGTAAGCTTCTTTACTCAAATGCAGTTATAGATTATGACTCAAATCGAATCAGATATTTTCTTTGTCGAGTTATTTGTTTGGCAACTTCTAAAGCTAGGCTCTCGCTGATTAAACTTGAGTGGTTTGTGCGAAATTATCCATGTCAATTTCACTCTATTATATAGCATCTCAGTGACATTTCAGCAAATGATTCTATATTTCTTTGTCCTCCTAGATTTGACAAAGGAGATGCGGTGAAGGCATCATATTTGCACCATATTGATAATCTTAAGAAAGGAGCTGCTGTGGGTGAGATTTCAAGAAAGTTGTCGACAAACGAGACCACATTAACAGTTGGATGCTCTTACGCAATTAATCCACTCACAATGGTGAAAGCAAAGCTTAACAACCACGGCTATCTTGGCACTCTCGTTCAGCACGAGTTGAAAGCCAAGTCCATCCTGACTGTTTCAGGGAGTTTTGACACCTCGGCTATGGAAAAGACCCCCAGGATTGGTGTGGCACTCTCTCTTAATACATCAACAGTCTTATGAAGTAATAATTAACTGGAAACAAGTGTCATGATCTCAAGTTTTGATTGTTGTCAATGATATTGGACTATCAATTCTTTCATGTGGATATGTTTTTTCTGAAACTTGTTGCTAGACTAGGCTTGAACATCTTACTCTCAAACAAATGTGCAATATATCCACTGCCAAATTTTATGTGGTGGCTTAGCAATTCCATCTCACGTATCATTTCCTACAGTGTACTGCAGGATTTACTATCATTGATGCATTTGGCTGTCTCTTACCCAAACATAGATACCCTGCAATTCCTTGTACTATATAACTTGATGTGCTCCGAAATTTGGTCACCATCTCTGTCAGCCTTACACACAAGAATAAGTTCAGATTATATCTCAAGGCATGTACTATGCTAATGTGATTATTTAAAACAAATTATTTATTTATTGGACTGGGGTTTATCGTAATGAACCATGTGAGGTGCATCTGACTTGTCCTGTCTTATCCTTATGACTCTTCTAGTTCATATATCTTCTCTAAACTGTTGGAAATGTCAACCTCATTTAAGACCTTTTGCCAGAATACAAGTTAATAGTCAATTGATTTTGAATAACCTTTCCAAGAGAAAAGGCAGCCAAAGGGAAACTTCAAGGTAATGAAATTTCAAGTTTCAAACTTTGAACACACACAATCTTAACACAATTTTCCAGGTCAAGGTTTGATCTTCCTCTGGTTTTTTCCACATCTTTATTTTTATTATTTTCCTTACTGGAAGGTCGTTTACCACTAACTTTTCAATTAGACTTTCAGCTCTATGAACTTATTTTTGATAAAAAGATCGTTACGTGAACACCCCAGCTTCTTAAACAAGCTAACTGAAAACCAAGCTGATTTAAAAATCTAATCAAGTTAATTTGTTGAAAAAAAAAACACCTGACCAACTACTAGCTACATTTTTAACTACCAGCTAACTTTCCAGTTAATTTTGTTGAACATACCCTAAATCACTCCCCAAACAAAAATGTCTAGGGGGCTGATTGGAGTAGCATCCAAATGCCCGTTTGGATGCTACTCGGGAATTTTGTCTTTGTTATGACATTTAAATGCCGAAGATCGAAATGCCTCTACAGTAGCAACATTTTTCTCTACCTATATAACAAATCTATAATACCCTATCCAATTACAATTCTATACCAAATACAATTTTAACAATTCCACTACAATTCCGATCACTATTCAGGCATTTAAATCGGAGCATTTAAGTCGCATGCCAATCAAAACCTAGATTTATTTCTATCTTTCTGTAGTAGGCATGGACTGGTAGAACATGTGACTAATGAGTGTTAATTTAAGAGGACATTTGTCTAGTTAGACCTTAACTTGAGGAGTGTCTTAGGAGTTATCCAAATGAACCATGTGATTGTGAGATGTATCTGAGTACCTGACACTTTTTTTGTGTCTTATCCATTTAAATCTTATTTATATTAGTATCAAAACTCAATCTCATAACATTATTTAAGAACTTGAGCTGAATACAGTTGAGCTAATAGAGTATTAGATCTTGTATAACCTGGTGCCAAGAGTAAGAGCAGCGATAAGGGAAAAGTCCCAACTTAAGATTGATACTCCAATTTTAAAATTCCAACTGTTACATAAATCTATAGAAAAGTGTAACAATCTATTCCAAGTAAATCTATAATAAAGACATTGTGTATACAGGGAATATCTTCTAAATCATGAATCTCAATTCAATTCTGATACCCAGAACAGAAATTCATCAATTACTAAGTGAACCGTAGTGAAGAGCACTCTACAGAGCACTACCATAAAGGCGAGGCTTAAACGAAAACCACCTGAAGCCACAACTCCATTTTTCAGGCAAAGAAGGGCACTTAGGCAGCCAGTGCCATGTGCTCTTGGAAACCTTGTAGTACAGTATCTCAGGCCAATTTAAGCAGCAAAGGCATATCAGCCCTTGGTGCAAAAAACAATACACATGCTCATAATTATGATAACATACAGACACAAACTTTCTGTACACCATATCAGGCATACTGTCAACCTCCACCCAATTCTCACCATCTTCACTCATCTCCCACACTTTCACACTTCTACAAATCCCACTAAACCCAATCCCTCCTATCAAGTACAACTTTTGTTCCTCATCACTCACCAACCGAGCGAAAGTCAATCCATTTGGTAACCCGATGTCCGGTCTTTCCCACTTCCCACTCTCCAAGTCGAAGCAGGCGATAGTAAAAGGCTCGGGAGTGGTAAAATATACACATCCGTTGTAAAATGCTCCCTTTTGATCACATCTTTCATTCAAAGTCCTGCTGAACCCCTCAAACTGTTGCCAGGTTTCAACTATAGAGTCGTAAATTAGAACGCAAGTGGATGATCCGGCGGTGGTCATTACAAATAGCTTGTAAACGTTTGAAAATGATACAAAAGTGAGTAACTCGAACTCAAAAGGGCTCGAAGGGAACTTGACCAGGCGGAAGGACCTCGCAACGAGATTGTATATGATGAAGACGGATGATCTTGGGATGGAAATACAGAGCAGTCCATTGGATGATGAAATGAGATTAGAAGATGTACTCGAAAGTATTGGAGGTAAAGAAAGCTGTGTGTTGCACCAGGAGTTGAGCACTGTGTTGAAAAGTGGACATCCTTCTTGGAACTGAGGGTGCGAAAGGAAAATGAAGGAAGAGAAAGGCGATGCACTCATGGAGTGTTTGGATATGAAGCAAGGAGCGTATACAAGGGAGTTGAACCGTTTGCAGGTTGTACGAAGCCGGAGGAACGTTTTCAGCGGTATGAATGTGAGGATCCGGTCGAGGAGATGCTCCGGTAACTGGCTCCATATTCCTGGATCCATTCTCATTTCTACCTGTGACAAGAAAGTTTGTTGATCTTTGTTTACATCTGAAATGTTGATATCAATTATCAAGGAAGGTTATGGACTTATGATATTGAAAACAACGTGTATGTCATGGTTTGATGGTTGGGTGTAAATAGCATGAAATGTTAGGTTGGACTTGGATGATATATGACAAGTTGGGCGGTTTGTTTATAATGCGTGGGAACCAATTGCATTAATGTCAGACTTTTAGGCCATTTTTTTAGGCTGCTTTACTTAATACATCGATGGAGCAAGTCTTCTCATGTGTTCTGTCTGTAGTGAGACTGCGTGTAAATTGTGCAAATTTCTCTCTTGAGACTTCTAGTAGCTAAGCTACATTTAAGGACTTTTCATGTGCTATGAGCACAGTAGGATAGTTATAATCTCTCTCTAATAATATGCTAATAAATCCCTTACTTTCTCGCTCTCAAAATAATTCGAGGAGTTCTTAGGGTGAATTACATCTACCACCCATGTTAGATTCGTTTGTTACAGATGGCTACCACCCAGATCAACAATGACATGCAAGTCCTAGTAGATAAAAATCAATTACATCCAGGTCCACGAATTTGACTTTCGGCGACCTTAAACCCGGAAAAGTCATTTTTGCCCCTGTTTGAATTTCATATTTTGCATTTGGCCAAACAACCTTAAGTTTACAACTGTCACGTGAGGATCACATGAGGACCTGGATGTAATTGATTTAAATGTAAATACATAAAACGTAAAAAAGAGAAGAAAAAAGTCATCGGAGCTTGAATTTAAATTAGATCGGAGCTTAAAAATAACAAAACACAGAAAAATTGAAGCCAACAAACCTTCTTCTGTCCAATTTTGAGTAAATCATGGAAGGGACTCTCGATTTAATTCCCAGTCGTGGTGGTTGTGGGTGGCTGGAGAATGGTGGATTTATGGAAGGCGGAGGTGCAGTGGTGGGTAGAGGAGGGGTGGAAGGGTGGTGGATCTTGAAGCCAACAAACCTTCTTCTGTCCAATTTTGAGTAAATCATGGAAGGGACTCTCGATTTAATTCCCAGTCGTGGTGGTTGTGGGTGGCTGGAGAATGGTGGATTTATGGAAGGCGGAGGTGCAGTGGTGGGTAGAGGAGTGGTGGAAGGGTGGTGGATCTTCAGATCTGGTTGTGGTGCGGTGGGAGGGACGGTGGTTGTGCGGTTGTTGTGGAAGAACGGTGGTGAAAAGAGGGCGGTGCGGTGGTGGGAGGGCAGTGACGATGGAAGCTGGAGATGGGTGATGCTATGATCGGAAGAAGGTCGGGTGGTGGTGAGGCGGCGATATGAGGTAAGTCGGCGGTGCGGTGGTGGGAGGGCAGTGACGATGGAAGTTGGAGATGGGTGGTGCTGCTATCGGAATAAGGTCGGGCGATGGTGGTGAGGCGGCGATATGAGGTAAGTCGACTCGCGAAGACACCCAAACTCGCCGCCGGTTATGGTGCGAAGACGGAAGAAGATGTTTTGGCGGGTGGAAGAAGATGAATTGGTACTGTAATTTTTTCAAACCGAGTAAGTAAAAGTGAAAAGAATTGGCTAAGGTCGTGTTTGGTTTGCAAGTAAAATAAATAGTGAATTAACCTGATCAACGTAAATGGATCTGGATGTAATTTTTGATTTAAGTGGACCCATCTGCAACATGAACATCTAACAGGGGTATATGTAATTATAAGTTCACATTTTCACAAAACACAGATGCTAACATCTGTTTTTAAGATGCAAACATGCTCGTTCTTGATCCTTAATTGTAGCATCCAATAATATCCCACTTGCACAAGTATCATATTTCCACTTGTAGTCCTACAATAGACTTGACATATTTAAAACTTGTAACCAACTGGTAAGCTTGTATGCTATTTTTCCTCGCGTTATATAACTCGGCACAATCTTCCCAACTAATTTCATGTCATCATATGAGATATGTCACCTTTCTTACCCAGATCAATTATGGAGGGAATGGCATTTTTCGATCTTAAGTTTGGGTTAAATGGCGTATGCAGTATCACATTCGACGGTTATGTGAGTCTTGATCCTTGCGTTTGTAAAATGTGGCGTCCGCAGTCTTTTTCGGTGACGTGGCACTCGGGTCAATGGTTGTGGCTCGACTTTGACTGTCATCTCACTTGCCACGTCATAATTTCACCAGAAGATTTCTTGTTCAAGGTTCTTAAAAGCATGGTTAGTATGTTCGCACAATCATTGGTTTTGTTGTTCTTCTTTCTTTGATTTTCTTTTCCCTTGTATAGAGATGACTTTTTGTGGCTATGTTATTCTTTCTCTTCAATTATAATTCTTTTGTTTGGTATATACCACTTTACGGAATCAGAGCTACTTGCTAATCGATATATATAGTATAGTTCAAATTTAATTTGGTTTCATTGTATGAAATCTGTTGACATTGAACAAGTATTAGAAAGAATAGCAAATTCAATATCTCTTGTGGACATGAATAAATAAAATAATGAGATTGATTTCTTATTTTGCACCTGAAACACTCTTATTCTAATCATTATAATTGATTATCTATATTTTCACTTGAGAGTACTACTGGTGTATAAAATGTTAACTTGTCTCCTCCCGAGTCAGGTTCCAATACCAAGCTTGCATTACCAAGAGAGAAGTCAATCCGGTGAACGCAAATATTATGTGTGACACGTTTTCTATTTTAATCTCGGTAAATTTCACACACTACATAAATGTATTGATCGAAAGTGTTAATTTTGCATTGAAATTATCTCCATGTCATAAACCTTTGTACACTAAAATTGATATATAATTTTAGTAAAATTTAAAATAAATTGTGAAAGGGAAAGATGTGGTAGAAAGCCAAAATATGTTAATTAATGTGTAATATAAGATTGTTTATTTTTTATTGAACAGTAATAGATTTTTCATTTTATTAAAATATAAAATTCTACAAAATATTTATAAATCGTGATAGTTCAATGGGATGAAAAATATATTTTACCACACTGAATTTTTGTAAATTATTCATACATTAATTTTAAATTCATAATATTTAAAGGGAGTATCTTACGATGCGAGTTTCATTAAAGATGTTCATGTTCGATGAATATATACTTTTAAATAATACAAAGACTTGTAAAAGTCTAAATTTTTATGAGAGTTTTGAGAGTATTACAATATTGTATACTAATTATACAGCGCTGCGTGTAAATTATAATTTTTTGTATATTTATAAATTATGTATTATTATAATTAATTATATAACTGAATCTTTTTGTATATGACTCTTTAAACTTTAAGATCTCTCAATAGAGCTTATCTTTAAATAAAGCTCAATTTCTCCTTTAACTAACACAATCATGATTAATCTCTTTCGACTTCTAGTAGCTGTATATATCTAAGGACTTTTCATGTGCTATTAAGAAATTCTGGGAAAGTATTTCTAATGGTAAGATTGTAATCTATCCTAACAAACAACGTACTCATATCTCAATTTAAATCAATTCTTGATTTCTCCAAATCCCAATCCAATCTTTAATCCTTATCAACTAGTCATCACAATTCAGAATCCCGTAGAACTCTAACTGTACACCAAATCAAGTAATGTTCGATCCATCCAATATATATATACATGTAGGGTACATCAAAACTCGTTTAGTAGCTTTCTTCTCCATCAACAATCAATAATTCAACAAACAATGGAACAAACACCCAAAATCTCCATTGCTTGCCCGTAACAGAGACACCAAAGAAGGCCGAATTGAGAGTTGCACGGACACAAGTGTAGGAGAGGCACCGCACTTGCTCCCCTCAATTTTGACCATGAAATACTTATTATACCCCTTTCAAATATTATAAAAGAATATTGATATATTTAGCAAGAATAAATTATGAAATAATTTGGTACAACTCAGCTAGTGCACCTATTTTTCATAAAATTTTCCCTGCCAAATGATCACAAATTCGATTCTCAGTAGTGCTAAATTTTCCAACCATTTTGTTATATTGTTTTCTACCATTTACTTGATATTTTTCATTGTTTCTTTATGATTTAGTAACATTTTTTTTATTATTTTTTCTTTTTTAATGTTCTTTTAGTTTACATTTCACAATCATATTTTATAAATACTTAGTAGTGCTAGATTTTCCAACCATTTTGTTTATATTGTTTTCTACCATTTACTTGATATTTTTCATTATTTCTTTATGATTCAGTAACATTTTATTATTATTTTTCTCTTTCTTAATGTTCTTTTAGTTTACATTTCACAATCATATTTTATAAATACTTAACTTTATTTTTTAAGTCTCTTTATTTCTTTAATTTTTCTATTCAATGGTAAATTCATTTGCTTAATATACTTAAAAAAATTTATTCAATCTAAACAAAGCTATATTATATCTAATTCCTCCCGTTTATAAGCACATAATTTAAAAATTATAGTCTAAACATTATTCTTTACTATGTGAGTTTTGAAAACGTAATTTTTATTAGTTATTAATAATGAAATTTTTTAATTAAATTTATAGTAAAAAAATTCGCTACCCCGACATATATTTCTGCGTCCGTCCGTCCCTGCTCACATGGGGAATGGTTACAGTTTTTTGTTGGGTAATGGGTTTTACGATGATGTACTATCTCGCTGCGGAATATGACAAAGAGTATCCAAACTTTACAGTTCAATCTGTTTCAGTTAGATTGCCGGGAAGCACGATCAATAACACAACAACAGCAGAGTGGAGTGTTGTGTTCTCTGTCAGGAATGTGAACCACTACACCATCATAGATTACCAAAACATTACTGCCTATGTTAAGTCCCTGTCAGGCGACTCAACAACTGCAGTTTTCCTTGGATTTCAACAACATCCATCCCTACGCTATACTAAGATGATGAACTTTACGGTTTACGGGACACTTCCACGACTAGGCAATGCGACAAATGGCTTGGTTGATTTGCCGTTTGATGTTAATTTTCGAGCTGATCTGAGGATCTTGCATTGGACGTCTATGAAGCCGAAACTAAATGTTGCCGAGTCTATTTGTAGTCATTTGAAAGTTCAGTTAGGGCCTTACCAGACCGAAGGGACTCTATTAGGAGGAGATGTCACTTGCTATTATGAATCAGCAATTTATTAATCCTTTTAGTTTTCACCTATGCAGTGCATTTTTTCATGATTGATTTTCCTACATTTTGTTTTTTTCTATAACTTGTATACACTACATTAAGATAATAATATACTAACTCTTATAAAAGTACTATCACATTTTGAAGTCCGGAGATAATTCCTAATTCTTTAAACATATAATCCAGCTTTTATATAAATATCATGTGTTTTAGTTTCATATGATTTAGTTTTTCGATGTTATATATTTATGTTGTGTATTTGTGTTGAATTGTCTGTTAGTATTTATTTTATAATACATTGTCTAATGTCTAGTTTTGTAAATGATTTTGTTTATTACTTGTGCAAAAATTTCATTCGATGTAATATAATTGTCTATGTTATCTAGTTTTTACATTATATTGACTAGTTTATAAAAAGAATGTTCTAATGTTTTACATGATATTAAATTTATAATATTGTTTAATTTTTACATGGTATTATCTTGTTTTTTTTTTAATAAATCCGGATCAAATGATCCGCAAAAAAATCATCAAAAGTCAAATTGAAAAAAGACTGTTTAATTTTATCATTAGAGGGACATTTTATCTCTCTCATATATGTAGAGTTCCCTTACAATACGAAACACTAGACTGAAATTACATAACCATTAAGATAATAATCATTATACGAAGAGTGAATATCTCACTAGTATTCCAACTCTTATTTTTTATTACATAAGTGCATGTTGTCATGTTGAATATACAAACATGGAATTGACTAATCATAGTACTACGGAACATTGTTGCTAACAACAGTACACGATTTAAAAGTGGACAAGTGGCATAATTTAAATATAAAGAACTAATTTACCACCAATTTAAATTATCTTTAGAATTTTAATAATACAATTAAATTTATAAAATTAACCCTCATAAATTGTCAATTTATATTTGCCCAAAAACCTTCTTTCTTCTCAAAATTCCCAACCACCACTTCACCTTCCCTTTTTTCTTACACCAGCATCTCTACCACCATAATAACCGGAGCTCCGACGAATTGTTTTCAATAGACACACCACCATCTCTAATCAGCTTCCATGGAATCGAGCTTCCATGGTCTAAAGCTCGACTGAGCTTCATCACCGGAGCTCCGGTGAAGTAGCGAAACTTCACCGGAGTTCCGGTCCCTTAAAAAAAAGTAAAATGGGGTGTTTTGTGAATTTTCTAATTATTGTTGAATTGATTTTGAATTGTTTTCGTAAATTTTGTTAAGGCTAGAATATAAAGTATGTGTAAGTAATTAACCATATAATATATTTTATTATTATGAAACAATGCGACACCATAATCATATTGATAAAAAATGAACGGTGAAGATTGAATCTTGAATTGATCTAATAGTTTACATCATAGTTAATGCAACGGTACTATACATGCCTTACAAACATTACTCTTATACACCATTATAGTAGTAAATAGTAATGGACAATAATATTTTGTTCTATACAAACAAACAGCTCAGTTTTTCCTTTATTGACCCAAAAATGCTTCATCTCTTAACATGTTTGCACATTGGGCAGTCGATAACTAGACGTTCATTTGATAACACTAGGCTAGAGTAGATCTAGTATGTTTTATTCAACAAGTGCACAACCTAGGTACATCAACGAAAATACAAATACGTAACATCAGTCACTCCAGTTATCTTCATCAGCTGCAGCAGCATTACTTTTCCTGATTTCATCCTGAATCAATCCACACAAAGGTTCAGCTACAACTCTTTTGATATGTAAAGATTTAAGAAGAGGTCAGAATTCAAAATTACCATGTCATCAGCAATGAATTTGGATGCTGGAGACCAGACAAGAATTTGTCTGTCATTACTGCCGGTGTATAGCTCCTGAGGGAAAGAGAAACATGTAAGGCAATAAGAGATAGCATGCTATCAACTATCATGCTAGAGTGATAATGATTGATTGCAGGTACTGGTGATTACCTGATCGGGGGCATTGAACCAACAGCAATTGATATTTTCATAGTGCCCACGCAAAGTCGACTTTGTTTGGCCAGACCACATATCAAAGGCCTGAAATATCATGAAAATAGGTTACAGCTAATCTTATATTCACACACACACACACACACAGGGCGGTGCAATGATGGAAAATTATGCCAATCGTCAATCACCTTTGCAGTGGCCATGCACGGAACAAAAGCAAGAGTTGAATCTTGTGACACAGCCATCTGTATCCCCTTGCTACTTTGTAGCCGTGCAGTTTCATAATTTACGAGTGTGTTGCACCCAGATTCCATATCCCATAATCTAACCCTAGAATCAGAACCTGGCAGGAGGAAGATGGAGCTGAGATTTCAAACTTTTTATAAAGAATTATGAAAGAAATCACTGAAACTAGAAACACAGTAAATCCAGCCTGAACCTATTTAATACTCCTACACTCATGCTTTGAATAATTCAAAAGACAAAATTGCAATAACTATGTCAAAAAGGTACGCAGTCAGTACATTTATTCACAAGAGTGTAAAAATTAACCTGCACTGAGAAGATACATGCCATCATCTGTAACCTTCAATCCCGTTACCATGCCATAATGGGCTGTGGCACGATCAAGACTCGATAACATTCCAGGATGTAACCTCTGCTTTGAAGTTTTCACTTGGCTAGGAATCCTACCAACAGCATGTGACTTCAAAGTATTCCCATTAGCGGATTTCTTATGGGGAACTCGGGCTTTTGCACCTGAACTCTGGCCTGCTGATGATGATTTCTGCAAACAGACAAAAAGAGATCCTAGATAAACGAGTAATCTTAGATATGAAATGCAAACTTTATTAGTTCATCATACATGATACTACAGGAGTACAGGTAAAAGAATCCAGAAATAGGGTGGAAAAACTCTACTTTAGAGGTCTTCTCAGTTTTAGAAGGCAATACATGACACCAAGATTTTTATTCATTCAAACTGGAGCATAGATTCAACAAGGAAACCACTAGCCTTTGATTTTATGATCAATCAAATAATACTTGGTTTTATTGCTAGTTACTCTAAGAATACCTTGTTATTTGATGGACGCACTAGGAGAGGCGAGCGTCTTCCAAACTGTGTATGAGATTGATCTAAGACCCGAAAACATCCAGCCCGCCTGATGTCCCAAAATCGTATAGCACCATCACATCCTCCAGTAACCAGAACCCACTCACTTGAAGTAGACCACTCCAATGACATTATACCGTCTTGACATAACAAGGAAATAAACACTATCATCATTCACATGAAGCATTTTACGTATCACCACATTGTTGTTGCAAACTGAACTATTCTAACTTTTGGTTTGACAAAAAACACAAAGATTCAGCATAAAACCAAGGGTGACAAGATTCAGATACCCTGTTGATCCAGCTTTCCCAATCAACATAACTACATAAGGACGAGATATCTGAGACTATTTCATCACTTAATACCCATCACTATCATGAGTATGTCCAATGTCAAAATTGTCTTGAAGTACTTTAGAAAGAGCAAAAATTTGGTAATCTTCAAATTCATTCCAATCAATTCTATAAGTTTCCTTTTTGTCCATCCCAATTTGATCTGTTCTATCGTGTGGCAAATTCTATTCAAATTACAATATTTCTGGACCCACAAAAATAACCATTAGTTTATTCTATTCTAACAAAAAAAGATGTTCAGCTCAGTTTATTATATTTTGCCATTAGTTTATACTCAGTGCTACCTAATACCCTGCTAAACAAACGTGTAAACGATAAATGTATAAAAACCATTAGGATTAAAGGAGTTATATTCTACCATTACTCAACTGAATAACTATTCCTGATGATGAAATGTTAGCAATTTCTTTCGTGGTCTCCACATGCTTGTGCACATTTCTGCAAAGGCAAGCATGAATTCATGCCAAAGGATTTTTTTTGTTTTAATACTTTTATAGGTACTCTTCAATTCTACCTAAAGATTCAAAGCAAAGAATCAGTAAAGATCTTGATTAAGGAAATATATCAGCAAGATGTGAGGCCCATATCCAAACCACCTACTGTTGTAGAATCTACAAAATATTCATATATTTCCAGATCAGTGTATCAATTCTCTCAGTATAGCAACTCCTTGTACAAATTTAAATAGGAAACTAGTCATGTTTTATTCTTATTAAAGGTGATATTATTGTTACTGAGTAACTGTGATTCCATGGCTACCGACTAAAAATAGTAAGATGCCTAAATGATTGAAGCCAAAATTCCAGCAATAGAGTCATATATATACTAATCACAGCATAAGTATTAGCACTGGCATACCACGATGACCAGACAATGTGTGAGAAAATGCTCCAGACGCGATATCACATAATCGAACTTGGACATCTTCTGTCCCAGCAGCAATTAGCATGTGAGATCTTGCAAGTGGAGACATAGCAGTTCGATAAACCTTTCCAGGCATTTTAAAATTCACGACCATCTGTGTCAGACATACATGCTCAGAATTGTACACTACTGGAAAGAGCAATCTTCACATCTCATTATAAAAAACTACTTACCTGCGTAGTATTCGTATCCCAAACATTTATGTGATGGTCATACGATCCAGTAACAAACAGCCCTGTGTCAACTGGATACCAGATGGCCGAGGATACTTGATACTTATGACCATTCTCGTGTTGCTTGTTTATGTACAAAATAGATTTGTGCTTTGATATCAAGCCACCCCCATCATAATCTGATACACGTTGAACATCGTAAACAGCAACAGTTGCATCTGATGCGCCAGCAAGTAGATATCTTCCCTCTGTCAGATCAACCTGATCTTGAGATCACAAAGGGGACACATAAAATTTTTAATAAAACATTTTTCCACGCTGAAGGGTAGATGCATTGGTCAAATAGAGAGTTTTGATGCAGGCATGCAGCAAAAGCAAAATCGTGAACACAAATAATCATTAGGACTCCTATCCTACTCTAGTTCTTCATATAAAGTTATAAACTTGTATTGCATAAATTATTTTCAGTAAAACTTGGTTTGGCAGAAGAAGATTAAAGCATCCCTGTGTAGCTTATAGGCTGCTGCTCTACAGATCTCTCAAGACGGTATGGATTTTGGAACGGGACTAAGCACAGTTAGCTCAATTAGTTTTTCATACAAACATGAATAATCGTAGCTACTATTGCAGAAATTGAGGTGAGATCATTCGTTACTCCTGTCACACCATCTCATTTACATCTTGCTTTATTGGCGGATTTTCATTGTCACTTTCTCCTCGTTTTGTGTCAAGTAAAATATTTTCTTTCCTCTTCAATCAACTGAATTTACACTAGATTTCCATATATTATGTTCCTGTCTGTAGGCCATGATCTGTTATTAGCACTTGTCTATTCGAAATTCAGAACTTCACCCTTAAGCCATCACATGTAGGCTCATACTCACATTTAAATGATCTACAAACAAGAACTCATCAAACAAATCCAACCCGTTCATATCAAAGTCGAAAACGATTAGCCCTAAACATCCAATGACTGAATAACCTGGTGTATAAACTTGGCTAGATCAGACACCCAATTAAAAACACCAATCATAACCTTAAACGCATGATGAGCCCCGAATCACACATTTCAATGGAAAATCTAATAAACTCCAAGCAGGAAAACACCAATTTAAGAATGCAATTACAACCTACAACAATGAGAATCCAGGTGCACAAGTATCCAGAAAAGAAGAATTGAAAAGAATTGAGAAATTGATGTGCATAAGTATATCCATAGTTGGAAAATAAACAGAAAAAGGACCTGAAGGGAGTTGACTGAGCCACGGTGAGAGGAGACAATCTCTTTGTAATTGGAGAGGTGGATGGACGAAACTCGCGACTTGGAAACCCTACTAGCGAACAAATTAGGGCGAAGCTTCCCGAATTCTCTCTTGCTAATCTCCTTCCACATCGTCCTCGCATCTTGGTTCTTACACCTCCCCAAATTACCACTCTTCTCAACTCACTCTTCAACAACAATAATAATAATAGTAATGATTATGATCACAAAAGCTAACCTTCAAAAACCAAAATTGATTCTAGTTTGAGCTTCAATCGTCTCTGTTGAAACCGATAATAATCGCAGTAATTGAATGTTTCTACTACTTGAGAAGCAACTGGTTCATCTTCGATAAAAGGGTATTAGCAATAGCGATGACAGATATATATTACTACTGTGTTTTTCTTTTCCTTTTTTCTCTTCCTCTAAATACAGTAACGCGTTTCGTAGGTTATATCAAGCGATTAATCCAGACCGAGAGATACACGGTGAGATTTTCTCTGTACTATCACGTAGTTGTGAGTTAGCTAAGTAGTTTTTTTTATGTTACCACTATCTAGGACGGTACAAAGTACGAATACGGATCAATTTGCATCCGGATGGAAAAATAGTACATCCGTTATCCAATCCATTCCGAGCGGATTGGATATGGATAAATTCGTCAGATAACGGATAAATTCAGCGGATATTCGTATCCAGTAAATAAATTTGAAAAAAAAAATCAATTTCATGATCTAAAATCCAAATATACATAATTTCATACTCCATAAAAAATCAAAAGCTGAATTAGAGAAAAATCAAATCAATCGATGAGCAAAGATTGAATTCGAATGAGTTACGACTTACCAATGTTGAAGAGACGGCGATGAGAACAGCGGGCGAATGGATAGGAGAAGAAGACGGCGGCGGTGGGCGGGCAATGGAGAGGAGAAGAAGAAGGCGGCGGGAACTATCCGAAATTCTGACGATGAAAATTAAGAAGACGAATGGAGAAGAAGATGGCGGCTAAGAAGAAATGTTAGAACTTAGGGTAAAATAACAATAATAACCTAGTTTAGACGGATAAACGGATATCCGACGGATTTATCCATTTTATCCGTTCAAAACGGATGTAGAAAAATCTCATCCGCGATCCGATTCGGTCCGTTTTAGCAGATAAACGGACCGGATTTGCAGATCCGGATGAAATGAGCAGCCCTACCACTACCCTTTCAGTTAGTTTTACAGCTCAATTAATTTTTTTAATAAAAGGTACATTACGTGAACGTGCATCTTTTTAAACAAGCTAGTTGAAGCTAGCTGGTTTGAGAAGCTTACCAAGATAGCTTATTAAAAAAAAAGCTCCTGAACTGGCTACCAGTTAATTATTCTAAACAAGGTCTAACTTAGTTAGCTTCTCAAATCAGCTAGTTTTTCAGCTAGTTTGTTAAAAAAGTTGCGCGCTCACATAACAAAGCTTTTTATTAAAGAAAATCTCATTGAGCTGACAAGCTAGTTGAAAAGATAGTGATAAGCAGAGTCATAGTGCATTGTATTTCGGGTCATTAAATATTTATACGTAGGGTTCATATATAATTAATATTACAAATAATAATTTTAAAGCATGTATTCGTTATGAGTTTGTATGAATTTTAACATCTACCAAACATGTTCTAATATGGGTTAATATATTATCATTACAAATTTATATATCTACTTACTAAAATTAGATTCATGCTACTAAACGTCACCTATAGTGTAATACGTATCCGAATGTCAATTTGGTCGTACGTGTTTGGACAGAATTAGGCCATACATTAAGTTGTACCATGCATAGAAAGGGTACTGAGAGCATTAGTGGTAGAAATTCTGTGTATTTTCAAACTTTTCTTCAAAATATAATTCAAATGAACACCTATACTATTTTTAGAGAGTTGATAATTTTTTTCAGTAATCCTATTTTGATTAAAAACTGCCTAAAGAGCTAGTTGGGCCCATCAATTACTCTTTCAAACAATTTAAGGAGTGCTCATATGTTAGGCTTGAGATTCGGCTAATTGGACAGTCATTTAAATGCCTTCATTTGACTCGATGAACATTGATTTGGCCTAAAATACACTTTAAATACCCACATTTTAATTCATTTCAAACACAATTTCACCAAAATCCCCATTCAAATAACATGTCAATCAGTCTGAGTGAGTTACAAGAAGGTACTTCCTTTTTCAGTACCTAGGAGTCCATTTAAATGCTTAACGATTGTCTTTGTTGCATTATCAGCCTCTCCTAAGAGAAAATGACGAACAGAGTTATACATGAAAATTACTTGAGTTGTGGGGGGACGACTTCAGCTTGTGCAAAGTATTTTCTATGATGTTCAACATCATTGGATCGAGTAAGTGTTTGTGTTCCCTAAGAAGGTGTTGAAGAAATTTGAAGACAATTTCTCTAAGACATGTTCGATTTCAAATAGAAAGAAGTCTCATATATATCCCTTGGCATGGGATGATGTTTGTAGAACTCGATCTGAAGGCGGTCTTGGGTTATAGCACATCTTCCAACTATGAACCAGGTGGCTATATGTTTATAAACTCCTTTGGGATGTGGTTGTTAATGCTAAACAAGACAAGTTGTGGATCCGATGAGAAATGTCTTCAAACATGCCTATTCCTCTTGATGCATCTTTCATGTTTAGAAAATTGTTGAGGTGTAGAGATTTGATAGTTCAAACCGGGAAATGGAATTGATGCTTTTGCAATGCTAATTTGTACGAGTTGCTTAGGCTTACTCTCCATGTTGCCTCTTGGAAAGAATTGATGCTTAACAACAAAGCTACTTCTCGAGCCCGATTCATATTATGGCTAGCTTTGCGGAATAGACTAGCCACAGATGATAGGTTACTACGTACAATGTTGTGATTGATCCACTTTGCATTTTCTGCTCAATTGAAATGAGTGCTTTGATATATGCTGTTTAGCTGCCTCTTGATTGCAGCTGCTTGGAATTCACTGTTGTCTTAGTTTGGGAAATATGTTCCTATGGGGATTTCGAACACTACTATTCCAGGTCTGCTCTTACATATTAGAGGGAGTATATGCTCAAGTGATTGGTGAGATAGTAGTCGTACTACTATTTGTTAGGTAATTAGGAGACAGGACGAACACGATTTGAACCACAATCTCATATTAATAATGCATATAACTTAACTTAACCATTAGACTAAGTAAAATTATATGTTTATCTTCATTTAAGTTTAAATTAAATTAAAAGATATTTACACGTTCCTATACTTCTTTGCCCCCTAAGAATTTACACGTTTTTTTATGCATATAATATAACATCATTCATCTATTGTCATGCTTTATAGTTATGTTGCGTCTCAATATTGTGCCTCAAAGTACTCGTTATCCAGGCAATAACATGTTATGTGTCGTAAAGTCGATCACATTAGTTAGATGGCTTATTAAGTTCTATACAACACATTAAAATTTTCTTTTTCTCATTTACCTACCTTTTTAAATGATCACTTTTGATTTAGATCCCTAATGATTTAAATTTTACATTTGGGTTCAACATTAAAATAAAGTATTGACTTTTGTTGAAAGTTTTGAAGTGTGCCTCTTTTTTATTAGATGAAAACATTTATTTAAGTTATGTTGAAACACATTTTTGTCAAAAAAAAAATTTTATATTTTAATTAGCATATATTACTTCGAAGCAATTATAAATTTAAAATTCTAATAAATTAACCCAAAAAAGTGTAATATTTTTTTATATTTTCATACATCTTCATTATTTTAAAAAATAATATTTAACTTTGGCTCGAATTTATTTAGAAAAGTTTCATTATATGATTGGATTGAACAATTGACATATATAATTTAGTAGTAAATAAATTCGAGTTAAAGTTAGATGAAGTTGACCGAAAAAAGTCAATAAAAGTATTTGTTCTAGGATGGAGGAAGTATATAATAAACAAGACAAACTAAATTATATATAGTCATCATTCTTTAACTTTTTATAAATTTTAAATTCCAAAGTATTGAAAAGGTAAGATGTTCTTAAATAGGAAAATCAAGGTTTTTTTGTAGTTTTTTTTACAGTTTTTGAGTTTTAGTGGTCTGGCCAGCCGAGTTTCTTAAAAAATCGCCAAGACATACATTTTCTATTATTTTAATAGATTATGTTATGATTTTAAATTATTATCATTGAAAGTTTCAGTCACAATTTTAACGTATTTTGTTATTTTTTTTTAAGAGATGATATGATACTTTTAGTGTTTCAGTCAATTATACTCAAACATTTTTTGCTGATTTTTGAACAAATTGTGTGATAATTTTAAGGAACTACATATATTTTTATGACTTCTTGTAGCTTTAAGTGACACTCTAATACCATTAAACAACTGTTAAACAAGTCTAAATGTTACATGAAATCCATTAAAATAGTCACAAACAAGCTTAAAATGAGCTAATTGAACTTTTAGTCATGCACAGATTTTAAAACTTCTATTCCCGTAGAAAAAATTACAATAAATGTCCATTTGGTGTCTTTTTATGCAAGTGCACTTGAATTGTTAATATAGGCTCTCTTTTTTTCGATCAAACTTGGTGGACTACAGCTTTCAATCTTTTATTACATGTGTTTGTTACTTAAGTACTGAATTTGGCAATTTTGAGAGCACCCAACTCGATGTCACCATCACACCTGCATAAAACATTGACAAACTAGGTTAAAACTATAACAACATTCATTAAAATTATCACAAATGCTTTAAAACAAAAAGAAAATGTGCAACACAAGCTAAAAATAGTAATGTTGATGCGCAAAACCATAAAAGTGCATTTTAAAACTATAACAGAACATGAAAATGCAACACAAGCTAAAATAGTAACATTAATACATAAAATCATAACCGTGCCTCTTAAAACTATAACAAAACATTTGTAAAAATTCAAATCATATATTTCACATCATAGTTCTTAAATCAAAAAAGAAACATGCAAAACAAGTCAAAATTAGTAAAATTGAAGCTTAAAACTATAAATATACCTCTTAAAACTACAACAAATCAAAAATATACAACACACGCTAATTAATTACAGTATCATTAATGCTTAAAACAACATCAGTGCCTTGTAAAACTATAACTACATCTCTCAAAACTATAACAACGTATATACAAACAATCAATTTTATAAACATCTCGTTATAAGCTAAAAAAATTAATGTTAATGCTTAAAACTAGAACTGTAACAATAAATTTTAGTACTATAACATATGCTAAAAATAATAACATGCAAAAATATTTAACACAAGCTGACAAGCTAAAAATTGTGACAATGAAATTTAAAACCATAACCATGCATCTTAAAACTATAACAGTGCATCTTAACTACATAACATAACAAAAACATACAACATAAGCTAAAAACACATTGATTAAATACATAACGGTACCTCTTAAAATTAACAATGTATTTTAAAACTATAACAAAGCATGTGCAAAAATTTAAATTAAATATTTCATCATTCTAAAAATACCAGCAGTGTTGTTTAGAAACTACAATAATAATTAGAATAATTTCAAAAACCTCACTTGAAATGCCGTGTTTTTCAAAAAACTCCAAATTTTTTACTACTTTGAAATTTCTTTTCTCATACCTCCCCGAATCTATCATCGTCTTTCTTGACCATTAATAGTCAACTGGCGGAGAAAAGTTAACGGAGTCAACCGTTAGTCAACAGTAAAAATTCAACATTTTTAAAATTAAAATTTTCTTTTCAAATATTGTGAAAATCATTTTTCTAAATTAAAAAAAAATTGATTATTGCAAATTAGTCCATACAATTTCCTAAAACTCACATACTACTTTATCTTTTTAGCAAAATACTCCCTAAATTTTAATAAACCACAAAATACTCTCACCATCTTCCACCACCTCCAACCACCATTTTCACCACCTCCAACCACCATTTCCACCATCTCCGACCATTGTTTCCAACACATTTTTTGTATTCATTCCTTCTTCATTTTCTCCAAATAGACCCAACGAAGCTCGACCTTCATTTTCTCCTTCCGATACCTATTTTAAAGTTCCGATCGGAGATGTTAAAGCTCCGACAGATGGAGGTGTTACAGCTCTGATTGATATTGTATTTGGTGGTTTGGTGTGGTGGTGGAAATTGATGGTTTGGTGGTGGAGTTGGTGGTTTGGTGTGGAAGATGGTGGTTGAGAAAGGTAAAAATATTTGGGTAGTAATTTTTAAGAATTATAATTTTATAGGCTAATTTGTAATAATTGATTTATTATATTTTTTAATTTCGAAAATGACTTTCAAAATTTTTAGAAATTATTTTTACTTTTTACTAAAAATTTTAAAAGTTGACTTTTGAAGGGTTGACTTCGTTAACTAACGGAGTCAACTAACGACTGGAAGTTTTTAAAATAAGATGGATGTAGTGGATATTTCACTCTTTTTCACGGAGGTATTTCACATTAACATTCAACGTGTTGTCCAAAAATTTGGAATCTCTTAATTAATTTTTTCACAAATCATTCGACATTCAATTCTCTTTCCCTTAACTCCTCTATAGCACATCAATTTTGTACCTCCTCAGCATATCTCATCAATAATAAAGAGAGGGCATATCAGATTTATCACTAAATAAGACAAGGTGGATAGAGATTTCAAATCGTTACCTCTCTTTGCCTGATCAATTGAAGGTACCAATAATGAGTTAACAACCGGCCGCGAAGCTTAGACGATGAGTAATTAGCCGAGCTGCGTGAGTTTTTCCGATCCTTCGACCAGATTGACAACGGTAGCCTCACGGATCTCGAGTTCGGCAAGCTTATGCGATTACTTAGACTGAAACCTAGCTCCGGATGCACTAATCTAAAAAGCTGGCAAGAACATCAATGCCCTGGTATGATTTAGTTTCTCGAAGTTTGTGGCACTTGTGTCACCGGAGCTTCTTCTGGTGAAACTCAGAGGAGCAGTTGAAGGCTTCAAGCTGCTATTTAAAATTTTGATGGAAATGAAATTGTCAATTCTATTTTTTCATTGCATGATTTTAGTCGCCGGTCTGGTCCAATTTACTGAAAAACCACTGTTCATTTGGTCGGTTGTTACATAAATCAAAATTTTCCTAATTTATGGAAAAGTTTTCTTCTACTATACTTAAATCATTTTAAATTAAAGAAGACGATGGACGAAAATATGTTAATTATAAATTTGGACTCTTTAGTAACACCAAAGTTATGAAATAAAACAAATGCACAAGCATGAACTGTTTAATAACAATGAACTGTTTAAAATATAACTGGACCAATCAGTGTACATAAGAAATTCAATGACCAGAAAAGGACTAGAAAAAGAGAGGATATATCATTCCCCCAGCTACAAATACATAAAATTCCACAGTTATACATCGACATGCCGACAGAAAACAATTAAAACAGCAAAGCTCTATCATCATCAAATACTCAGCCTTGCTACTTTAGTACTTGTTCTTCCTTAAAGCTTACCCCTGCACAGAAAGCAAGATAAGAGAATGACTTGACTGTAGTGCCCCTTTCAAGATCCACTACTGGCAGAGAGACATTCAACAACAGCTGCTACCATCTCTCAAAATATTGTTGCTATATCCCAAATGCATGGTAAAAAGTGAGTCAAGGTCCAATGCGATGAGGGAAATGTAACACTGCAATGAAATCTGCTTTTAATTTTTTTTCATTTCTATATGTATGACAATCAGAATGATACAGAGACAGCCTGGATGTACAATATTCTGGAGGAGCTACAAAGTTAAAAGGTCAACAAAGAAAAAAGAATGCAACAGTAACTCATAAGTTAAAGTTGAGGTAATCTATTAGAACCTAGCTCCGCAACCTTGTCGATTCCTGCACATTGGAAAGGAAATTCAAGAAATGAAAACGTGCAAGATCATATAGGCATGTCTTTCAGATGTATGTGTCAGAAATGTCTTATAAAATATAGTAATAGTTTACATAGATAATCATGAATATGATAATAACTTAAGACTTTAATGTTAAATCTTGCATAGTTAGGAGTTCATATGGTAATGCTCCCTATTCAATGGATCCAACTTTTCTGGGACATGTCAACAATCAATTAGCTCAACCTAAAATGGGCCTAAAATTGCAGTTGACATGTAGAGAAACAAAAGGCAGCACACACAAGGTAATTGGCATTTCACCCACAACCTCCTGGTAAGTGGTAAGACCAACTCCACCAGGTTTTTACAGGTGGAGATAGAACCCACTAAACCGCGTAATCACTTTTTAAACAATATCACTGGTGAGACAAGCCTTGCAGGTTTTCGCCATTTATTTATTTATTTAAATCTTTATTGCTTATTTACTTAAGTTTCTTCTTTCCTTTTTTTTTTTCTTTCCCCTCCCGCTTTCTGCAAGTGTGTTTTTAATTTCTAGTATTTGATGTAATTCTCCTTCACAAGTATCGTAATTTTTATGGGTGGAGATAGTCTAGAATCAGCACTACTTCATGTTACATGATGACATGTAAATAGTTTCACGTAAAGCATATTGCATAGGAATCAGCATGCAACTACAAATAATGAGATCATCTTTGGGGTATGTTCCCGGCCAAGGGACACTCTAATGAGCAGGAGGCCAAATTAGTTTAAACCCAAAACCTAGCATGTAGTTGAGACAATTTGAATATAAAATGTAACTTTCTTCAATCAAACTCATGATCAGAAGAAAATCAAGGATAAGACAAGTATGCAGTCACTATTGCCAAGATAGTAAGCAGCGTATAAAGCTAGGTTAAACTACATACCAATTCATCCTTTTTTGTATCATCAGATGGGAGCCCATGAGAATCGGGCCTACACTTGACATGCACTATTGGACCTAACTGCGACTTATCAATTCCAATTGTTGATCCAGCAGGTGCATACATGTATACAGCTCCCTTATACATCCATAATTCTGTCTCATCACTATAGAAATCATCAAAAGGCTCTCCACATAATGCACAGGCATTCTGGTCTTCATCAGCAGGAACAGACATTTCCTCATCTTCCTTCTTTTCCACTATGTTCTCCGCAGGCATAAAACCTGGAACTGATTCAGCACCCACTGCCTCTGCACCACGGAGCCACAAACTAACATTCACGAACCACTTTGGAGAAGGCTTAGTCTTAGTACGGTTTTTCAGATTCCGGTTCTTGTTCACATGCCAATCCATATGCTTGCTATGCTCCTCTTGGGAAATGAAACGAAGGCCACATGTTGTGCATTGCCTCGGAAGATCAGCATATAAAGCGGTTATTACAGACTCATGCCTTACTTTAAGACTGTCTGGGTCAAACTCCACTCCAACAGAATCCTACACATAATTTAACTTCATGAAGAACCTCCAGAAGGAATCAATCACATAGAACAAAACAGAATTAACATCTATCTAGTGGCATACCTGCTTATTAAGCGATATCAAACCTTGAGCCGCCAAAGAACTAAACAAACCTGAAAGTGCGCCACCAGCCAGATTAGGCGTCACTTGACTAGTACTAGGAAGATTGCTTAGTGGTTGAGCTGGGCCAGGATTAGGACCGCGAAATGGAGGTGGGAAAGCTGCCCCAGACATGTTGTTGAATAGCATATGAGGCCCATTGGCATTTTGCCATGTCGGTTGCATAGATGGAGCTAGATTACGAGGGTTAGAATTGTTATGAGGACCATATCCTGGCAGGTACCCATAAGATTGAGGTGGCATTGATTGATTTGGTCGGGCTGGGGGCATTGAAGGCAAGGGAAAATTTGGTCTAACCTCATGAGATAAAAACATATTTGGCTGCAGCATAGAACCTTGAGCAGGATTTTGTAGATGTAGGGGAACTGTCCTTGGTATATGAGGTATATTTACTTGTGACATGCTTCTAGAACTATCCAAATGTTGTTCAGGAACAGAAGGGAAATGGTGTGGGCTATGCAACTTTGATGGATACCATTGTTTTGTTGAAGCAGCTCCATCAGCTGGTCGAAACTCAGGAGCAGGAAGGTCATAGGTGTTAAATGTGGAAGCGACGCTTGAGGTGTCACCAAGTTTCCCATTCGTAAGATTGCCAGTTACAAGGGGATTCTGTTCATCAGCAGAAAATAAGTTTCTGTTTTCGGGGAAGGAATTTCCTTTGACATTGAGATGGCTAAAGGACTGCTGAGGCTGTAAAATCAAGGATTCTCTTGAAAAATTAGATGGCCCCGATACATTAGGCAGAGCTCCTGCAACTTTGCCTCTATAATTAGTCACCAAAGGAGCTTCATACTTTGTGGTAAACATGTGTCTATCCAACAAGTTACCAGGAGGTTGAGTGGAGTAACTTTCACTACCCCGTTTTCTTTCTTCGTCCCAATCAAATTCTTCTTCTTCAGTGTTTTGCCAAGACCTAACAGCTATTTTTTGGTCAATGTCATTCACATCCAATTCCTGGCCCGTTTGATGTTTACGTTTTTTCTCTCTTTGATCAACTCCATATGCATTAATCAATGCTCTAGGCCCTCGAAGATCACCACCATTTAAGTGATCATAAGGATTGGAAGTTTTAATAGGTCGATTGGAATTCCCCTGCCAATTTCTAGGTTGCCATTCAGCAGTCTCCTCCTCTCTGTCCATTCCTCTGCTGTGTCCATAATCAACAGTGGCACGAGATGGTGAGGCCCTAACTGTGAGTCTCCTTGGAGAACTGTCCACGGTGTATTCTTCAAGTGAAGATGATGGCACCCCACGGCCATTTCCATAAGGAGAGGCAAATTTTGGGGCCACGGCCGCTGGTAGAGGGGGTTTTTTCATAGCATCAAGATTAGAAGTTGTATGGCTGGCATGACCAATTGAACTCGCCCCTTCAATGACAACCTGGAGTTTTGAAAACGTAAATGATGAGAAAACATAACCAATTCACAAACTTAAAAATTACAGTAGTTAAGTTCATCCTGCTAATTAGGCTATATATGAACACATAAAGATAGTATTCAATCCTCGAAATCAACAAATGCTATTAACATTGGCACTCCCAAAAACGAGTAGGGTACCATAAACAATATTAAATGTCAACAGGTATTAAAATAATAAAGAAACACAAGAAGAAGCAAAATAACTCAGGCAAACATATACTGTAATATAGATTGGAAATAGATGAGGCAGACTTGCAAGTAGCCAACTGAAATCTTTCCACAAAAGCACATGGGGTCGACTGGCAATTCAACCAAAAAGAAAACCTAATATAAAGCAATAAGTAAACAGCGCCAAAAAACGAACCTATGTGTTCCATAGAGTCCAATATCACAATGCAATGTTAGAGTAAATTCAAGTAATTCAGAATTAAAGAAGGCTCAGGTGAAGTTCTAAATCTAAAAGGCCATGACCAATGCCATAGAGGAATTGAAAATGACGAAACACTTTCTTATAAGAGCTTTTGGACAAGTCTTGCACCCTTGAATCAATCAATCAACCAGATGAGATAACTCAAAATACAGTTCTAGAAGTATAAAGAATATCAGTAGGAAAATCCAAAGCAGGACAGGGTGAATTCAGTCCTCAGTGTTGAATGCATTGATTAGCATATAGATGCGGCAAAAGGTTCAATAAAAGATAATCAGAACATATTAAAAAAACGGACCAGGTTCCAGAACGGAATTCTATTACTAAAACCACTCAGAAAAAAATGCTCTGCAGATTAACACATAATTTTCCGTGCTCTAAGTGAAGATAATAACGCCCCCCTCCCCATAAAACACCCAAATTTGGTGTCATGCAGAGAGTTCATTTATGGGAAAATAGCAATCACAAACTCTAAAAGACAACGCGTAGGATTTTAAAGACGCGAGTTTAAAGTGCAGGCTTACACTGTCTACACTTGAACGCCCGAATTGATGTTTTGGCTCCAGATACTTTGGATTTATGTGTATACCATGTAATGGTCGAGGCGATTCCGAATCTCGAGGAGAATTCACAGTAGAAGGTTGACCATGAGTAGAAGGTGAAAACTCTAATTGCATTTCAATTCTGTGAAGTACTGAAGGTGGGAACACTGTCGCCCACGTACCAAAAAGATGGCGCATAGAGCGTTGCATATTGGGATGGACTTGTGAATAGGTATTACAGAAAACCTGTACGCCAAAAGAACAAAATGAAACATTGTATACATGGCACCATAATTCTTGGGCTATAATGCAACAATGCACAGAAAATGACGTCCAATATACATTTATCAATAAAAAGATTCTAACCTCGGGCAAGCGGGAAGAAAAGTATCTAATATACTCCTTGCCGATATTCTTCACAATACTGTCCAAAAGGTACAAAGAGGGAAGCTTTTGGTCAACTGGCACCTGGAAAAGATGAGCATCAGATTAAGAGGAATTAGTGATTTACTGGCTCAAGTAAAAAGGTAATGAAGAGTCTGCTGCTCTGAAATATCTTAAGAGAGAGCTTGGGTGAGTCGAAAAATATATTTGTATACACGGGGAGCATCCAAGATGTATAATAAACCAATAGAGTGGCCAACATCAAGATTTATTTATAACCAGCATTAGTTGAATTGAGACCAGAGCTTCAATGAATGATGATCCCAGGTACCCGTGCAACACCAACTAAAAGGTATGTGATCAAATTAACAATTCATATTACAACAGAACCCAACTCAGTTGGTAAAACTCTTCAGCTCCAACTATTAGGTCAGGGTTCCTGGAACCTAGAAGGAATAGTGCAGAACCACTATAAATCCTCCTGTTGCAATTGCATAAAAAGTACAAAAAAAGAAAAGAAGCAAGCTTGAAATATGTAAAAACCCACAGTAAAGAACAAGTAAAAACCTAAAAGGTTTGATTACGCTTTCCCATTCTTAATGAAACATAATCAACCATAGGCAGGTGAGATAGCTCTTTGATTTTGATTCGAGTCTTTGACCCTATTTCTGTGGGCTTGAAAGGAAGCAGAACATCCTTCAAGTGATATCAGTCAATCTGAATTCAAGGCCAATCCGCCACTAATTTGGGAAAACTACGAGTATTGAACTCTTGTCTCTTAATATCATTTCACAGTGCCGGAAGGGTAAGCATACCACAAAAAAGATAATCTGAAGCCGAATAAGTTCCAAGTTGACAAGACCTCCATTTGTTTTCCTGTACTAGTTACTCATAAGAACTTAAGTCGGGAGTTAACAGATAAGAACCCAAACAAAAGCTCCATAAGTCCCAGAGGCCAGATTCAATGTGTGAGATTAAAATAGAACGAAACTGGCAATGTGATTGCAGCCTGTTTCTCATCTCAATTTAAAGCTTATCCGTTTAATTCATTATTAGAATTATAATCATTGGTTAGAAGCCAATTTGCAGCTTTCTTTCCCATTTCCATTATTTGATTTGGTTTGCCGATTATTCGATTAAATTGATAGGGTTTGTATAAAACGAGATTAAAAAAAAGAAAAAGAAAGAAAGGAAACAAAGGATTGAAAAATTAGAACTTGTTAACGTATCTCTCATGATACAACACAAGAAAGGAGTACAAAGGCCCAATTTACAAGAATAAGGAACCCTAATTGACTATATTACGATTATGTTATGTTATGTTATACCTCCATGATACGAGCACAGATAGCATCTGCAATCCCTTTGGCATTGAGCCTCTGTTCGCCGGCGATGATAGTGAGATCAGTGATAATTGGCTTGGAATTGAAGGTGAGCGTGGAGAGCAAAACGTCGTAAATCCGCATGATATCATCGGGAGTCAAAGGGTCGGCACCAAAAACCCTAGCTTCATCCTCTCTCTCCTTGAGGAGAGTTTTGAATCGGTCGAGAATCAATGAAGTGGAAGGCTTGCCGGAAACAGGAGCTGCTCCGCCATCGGTGGATTGAATCGAGGGTTGGGTCTTGGCAAAGCTACCGTGGCTGATAGGCATAGGTAGGGTTCCGTTTTTCCAGTTGGGAAAGGAGAAAATTGATTCAATTGATGATGCGTCGTTTCGATTACAAAGAAAAGAAAGAACCACACTGTAGAAGTGAAATTCAATTCAATTGGGTGCGTGTCGATTCAAAGCATCTTCTCTCTTGTGCTTTCTTGTTAAAAATGATGGATTTATACATTTAAGTACAGGAAAACAAATTTGCTTCAAATACCTGTTCAGTAAACAAACGAATTTTCACTAATTGCTATGCAATCAAACTTTCCCCGACTCAGACTCAATTCATATAATCCATATATTAATGGGAAAAACTTCATATCATTGCCTCAAACAAATTGCGGGTGAAACAATTTTTCATTTTAAACGTTCTATTAAAATGGTATAATTCTTCATTTATAAAATAATTTCACAACACAACTTATTTTCAACCATATATTATTAAACACACATTGTAATTTTTATCTCAAACTCATTCTTAACCACATATTATATATTATTTTTAAAATCGTGCATTTCAAATATATTTTATTTCAAATTGGACGAAAGGAGTAGTATTTTACTTTCTAAGATGCTAATTTTGATAATAAATAAACTTTCACAATAGAACTTTAGTTACAAAATTATAAATAGTATATAATTACTGGACTTTTATTATTATTATTTAATATTAATTTGTAGTCAATATTAAATTATTTTTAGAATATATTAAATATAATATATTTAAACTAATTTTTTTAAATCAATCATTCCCGCACTCATACAAACGTCTTGTGATCCCCCTGCCATGAAAAAGTGGACTTGCAAGAATTGTATTATGTGAAAATTATGAGGTGGTCTTTTTGTTGCCAAGATAAAAACATATCCATCACTATGATATCATTCACAAGTCACAACCATAGGGTTTATGTCATAAACTCAGTATTAACAATACCGTCGCATTGGAGTAGTATGCAAAAGGTGTAGAGTTCAAACCCGACAACACTGAAGTTATAAGGTGGTTCTAGTTAAGGCAAGGCAATGAGCTATAAGATATAATTAAATAATTCGCAGCTTGTAATATAATAACTTATTAAAAAAAACAATATTGTCACATTATGAGTGGTAGAACCAAGTATCCTTTGAGATATTCGTCCTTGTTCATGCGTATGTTGAAGTGAAGGCCAATTTAGAGATCAAATGCATCGGTGGCATAGGGATTAGAAGAACATACAGAGCTCCAGATTTTCGGTACAAAGCGCATACCATTGACAACTATGGACAAGACACTGGAAAAGGAGGTTAAAATGCTTCTTTTTTTCTTTCTTTCCATTCAAGCCTGTAGATGTGTAGATACAGTTACAATATAAGGAGTAAAAGATTCTTTGTACATATAATTGACAACGGTGCAAGACCAAGTTACTTGCAATGAAGATACATTATTCAGCTTTATTCGGTTTTCACATGTACACCAGTCGAAGAAGCTTGTACTATAGGCAAACGAATAAGCCAGACCCTCACAACTCTGCAGGATATTCATACAACGGAAACATTTAGAGAACTGAAAAGGCATACAGGTAAAACATCTCTAAGGTATTCTTGAGTACCATCATATTGCAAAATGATGACATGGAACTGAAATTTCTGGTCAATGAGAATAAACATGTATCTTGTTTCAGAACTCATGAGAAACAGCTCTACCACTACAGGGAATCTAGTAACTGAACGAAAGACAGAGTATTTACCCTTAATCTCAAAGAACAGTGTGAAAGGGCCAATGTCTATGCTACATGCTATTACTATTATTGCTCTATCCCATCAGTCTTTGCGAATTCTCAAATTTCGGACATGTGCAGCAGATATGTGACAGATTAGCTCAATAGTGGTGAAAAATTTAGCACGCAGATGACAAAGATTTTGAAGGCATACAGAATACCACAGTATTTTTAGAATCATGAATTCTGAAGATGTTGGTAGAGCCAGTTCCATTTTGCCCTACCTTCTCAACTGTCTCATAGTAGATATAAATTCAAGGATATTATGAATTACACACTAGATACATCATTCGATCAAATCCAGTGAAGAGAATATGTTAACAAGGAAATCAGAAATGTCATTATCTATTCATATTCCACACTAACAAAATAATAATCCAAGCTATCCTTAACAGAGCATAACGTAAACCGTGGAACATAAGATAGAGTAGTACACTTACATATAGACACATAAGTCTAGCAGAGAATATTGTCATCCCATCTGCCACTGCATTGATATAATAAAGTAAACATTAGTAAACTGAAGAATTTAATCCGAAAGCTACTTGTTTTTACAGCATTAAATTAAGAAAAACGACATTCTAATAGAGTAACAAGATGGTACAACTGGTGGTCAATACCTAAAACCATTAAATTCACAACACATAAATTAAGACATGTGGAATTACATCGTCATGCATGGCAACTAGACTAGCTGCATGCTGATCGTACCCATGATGAAATTCAAAGGACATATAAGGGGGGTCATACCTTAAGAACCGGTTCTCCTTTGTTGGCATTAACATTTTGCTTCGCAGCAGCTGCTAGCTGTGCTTTTGCAGCCCTTCCTGCTGCAGACTTTTCAAATTGCTCTTGCCTGCAGACACGGTGATATTGAGCATGTTATGTGATTTTCTCGAACAGTAGAAAATACCAAAGCCAACATTCTCAAACTTCTAGACAGAGAAATTAAAAGATGAGAAAAAAGTTAACTAAATGTTTTGTTAGGGTGCAGTTATTTCATGACTAAGATCCCGTAACAAGTATTAAATTCCAAAAACTGGTATTTTACTTCACATGGACAGGCTGCAAGTCAGCAACAGTGTATCATATGCAAGTAATCAAATTGTTTGTTGCATACAGCCACAGGTAAGGATTGTAGTCGGGAATTCCTTCAGTGTTTTGCATCAAGTCCAACAGAGCAAATTACGGGGTCACATTGCTCAAAGCAAAAGAATGCAATCTATACTTCCGGTCTCTCATCCTTTCAAGCAGAAAATAAATGGCTCTATACAAAACCATAAATCTCATCCGTTATTACCAAAGTTCAGATCACTCTAACAGACAACACACATAATTTCTTAGCTGCATATGCATTCCATTCCCCACATAGACGTTCATAACTCTGTGCAATGCGAGGATTAAAGAATTCCTTTGAACTCTGCCCTCCTGGCCTCCTCTTCCAATTACGTTATTGTCACGTTCCCCTCTTACTCTTGGTCTTAATTCCTTCTGATTAACATATTTCAAACAGCTCTTTTCAAGTCACTTACTTTTACAAAGATATGAACTTTATGATCAAATACGACACAAAATTCCATCTTTCCTAGTGAAACATCGAGATCTTTATATTCGCCCAAAATCCCAGATAATTAATCAGCATTACAATTCATGAAGAATCAAAATCAAAGCGAGTAGAATTGAAACCAAATTAACAGAAGAACATTAAACAGGAATGATATGTAAAAAAGATTAAACCTTTTTTCGGCAGCTTCAGCAGCTCGTTTTCGGGCTTCTTCAGAAGCCATACGGTCTTCTTCTCTTCTCCGCTCTTTGCTGGCTCCTCCATCAAAGCAATCAAAGCAACCCATCTTTCTCTAATTTAAGAATTCCTAATTTCTAATCCAAGATTTTGGGTTTTTCTTCTGTGAATCTCTAATTGCTTTTGGAGCTACTATCGACAAGAATTAAAAGTTGAGGAATTTGGTTAAGGATTTTGTGAGTTGGATTCTTGTAGTTGTCCAAAATACCAAGTCTTCGTAGAATTCCCTTTTTGTATCTTTTTTAGGTATTACAAATTTACAACAGATGCTAATTGCACTGTTCAACACTGCCACTTACTGTTTCTTATTCACTGAAGTTTTGGAAATTGCAGTTTAGCAACCTTCATTTCGATTTAATGCAAAAACCTCTTGTTTTGTTTTGAAGAGAATGAAGCAAAGAAGCAAATCGAGCACGAATTGGAATTGCAATGAATCCGGGTATTTAGAGTTACAATGGTGTAGTTGGGGCACATATTATATTTTCTGGCTTATGTGTTTTGGCAAGGTCTATTTGGATCTAGAAATATATTTTCATGAAGTCGATGATATATCAAGATTTAACCTTCAATAACGTACTGAGATGAGAATGTGATTTGGTGGGAAACTCTCCTAATTTGTATGAGCTTTGTCTTTCCAGTATCAGTTGTAGAAGGATTATAGTTCATTATTAACGGTAAAATAGGACTTATAAACAAATTAAATCACAATCTCCTTCTAGTATTGCACTACATTCTATTTTATTCCACAATAGTATCATATTACAACTTACAAGTTGATGCCAAAGGTGGTGTGTTCTCTCATGGTAAAGACTAATTAACATGGGGACCTTCCAACCTAACATAATCATACATTACACCATGCAAAGCGCTAACACTCCTGGCTTGCGTGAAGTATATAATATTGTTTCCTACAATAAGCAGGCTGCTTGGTATCTCTACGTTAAATAACCAGTACAACCCGTGAATCCCATGTCTTGCAATTGCGTTGTCACTTCCAATTAAGCCACTTGAAAATTGTGGTGGGTTTGCTTCTCTTTTGTTAATCCTCACCTGCACATTTCAGTTGTGTAAAACTTTTTTAACTCACTCATTCAATTATGTATAACTTGATACATTTTGTAAATGTCTCCGAAAGAACTATTTTCTCCATCTAATTAGAAAACTAATCTAGCTAGAGTTTTATAATCTAAAATACTAATCTAATCAGGAAATTAATATCTATACAAGTCTATACAATTACATAGTCCATGACCAATGCTCGTTGCAAACTTACATGGCTCTGATACCATGAAATAACTATTTTCCTTATCTAATCAGGAAACTAATCTAACTAGAGTTCTATAATCTGAAAGACTAAATTAATCAAGAAACTAATATATATACAAGTCTATATAATTACATAGTCTAACAGTCTCAATGAACTTCATACATTAGTAATCGAAGCCATTTCAAATAATAAATAAAAAAACAGTTGATTCTTTAATGATATAATAAAAAAATTACATATCGTCATATTAAATGTACAATATTAAATGTGAACATTATATTATGTGCATTTTATGATATAATAATCTAGATGATGGTTGAAATAAAAAATACTTGAGCCCTTTTTACAAGTTTACTATCAATTGGGTGAATTTTCCCTTAAATGAGACAGGACCGGCCTGTGGCCCCACAAACACACAACAAACCCAGTAAACCCCGGCCCAAACCCAAACCCAATAGCTATATAATATGGCCCAAGAATATTTGAGCGTACCAAATCAAAGTCAGTAAGGTTAATTGAATTGAGCGCGAAAGCAAATTGTGTGACTGATCATGGGGTGAAGTCTTGCCACAAACTACGCCCAGCGTAAAAGGTCAACTAACAACTTCAGATTTTGAAATAATGCAAAGAACAACTAATTGGATTATACCCTAGAAACTACTAAAATTGTCCTTAGTTTTTGCCAAATATGAACGAATATCTTCCTGAATAATGTAAAAAGAAAAATTAAATTAACATTTTAGTGATTTTGAATTTTTACTTTTGAAAGTGACATATCTTAAATTCTTTCTAGAGTTCATTACTCTGTACACAATTCTTAAGTTTATATTTTGAAAAATATATATAGAATGTGTATGCTACCCGAACAAATTACATTATCATAAAAATTATGTACATGTTAAATATTAGAAGGTTATTATGTTGAATTATTATATTATTATTATATTATTATTATTATTATTATTTTAGAGCAAAACCTATATTTTTAATAAATTACTCTTGTTATTAATCAAATTGCATGTCTTTCAATATTGATTTTCTTTTCATATTACAACATTAACTTTTTTAGTACATAAACGTTTTAATTAATGATGTTAGTAAGTTTTTTTATAACACAGGTCGTCTCTAAATAGATATCATTTGAAAGATTTTGCGTTGTTGATGTTGATAGTTTATATACTAGCAATACCTGCATGTGAAATAAAATCACACTCTCATACTATCAAGAATGTAGAAGTTATGATTTAGTAAAGGATTAACTTGTCATAAATATCTAGATTGACAACATAGTCACTTGATGGAGATGGTGTTTAAATAAGTTATCTAAAAAACGGACATGTATTATTTATAAATTATCGATGTTATTAATCAAAACATATATGTTTTCAATATTAGTGATTTTGTATATTATAAGAAAATGTATTTCTTTAACAACATAGATATATTAATTAATAACATGAATAATTATATCAGTAATACATAGATCATCTCTACATAAGTTATTTAGAGACAATTTTCATATGTAATATTTTTCTTAATTTAGAATTTAGCCCTGCGAACATCTGAAAATACCTCCTATATGTAATTTCGTCCCATTAAAATTTATTTACTGATGGTCACAATTTTCTGGATTTAGCTAGTGATACACTACAAATTATAAAGTATGGAGTTTGATTCTACGATTTTCATCCAAAGGTGTTATTTTGATTGGTGCTGAATGAATTTTTATGCGTGTATAGTATATATGTATCTTGCCCTGTTTAGCTTCTTTTAGCCAGGCTTAATTAGATTCGGATTAAATTCGAAAAATCCGATTCGTTTTCGGGTTGATCTAAAACCGATCAAAAAATTCAAATTGAATTTCAAATTGAGCAAAAAGATACTATTCGGATCGGATTAAACTGAATTCGGATTGGATCTGATCCAATCCGATCCATGCACACCCCTACCTACTTCTGACTATCAAATGATAACTACGAACTTTGCTAAAAGAATAAACCACAGTTTGCAAACCACAAAGAGATAGTAGGAAAAGAGCGGTTTTTTCACGAGATATGAAAATTCCATTTTTATTAACATAAAAACCCATCTACAACGTAACAACCCACAGACACTTGCATAAATATCTATAGACCCTAAATAACCCACATACCCTCAATAAAAACACACAGACAAAAGCCACGTACCATAAATAAAACCCACAGTACGTAAAAACTCATAAATACTAAATAAAATTTCACAGACCCTAAATAAAAAAAGCGAAATTTTCATATTCAATAGAACAATCGCTTTTTCCCTAGACTTTGTAAACCACAAAATGAATTCAGTTTTCCGTAAAAGCGAGAAATAATTCGGGGGTAGCCAGTTCTTTTTGTTATACAACCAGTACACTTGTTTCAGTCATACAGTGCGTCTGATAATTAGTGAAATCAAGTTGCGATGCAATTTTTGGTAATTTGAGATGCAAATAATGTATCTATGCAGGTCTTGGACTTCAGCCAGCCTAAATATTGTTCAGTATGTCCTACAACTGTGAATGTTCATGCCTGTTTGGTTTGTGGGAATTACTATCATGGAAGATGGATTAAATCTGATTCAGTTATCCATAGCATAGAAGAAAAGCACCATCTCTACATCGATCTAAGTTCAGCAAGAGTGTACTGTCTTCCTGAAGGATATGAATTCGTGGACCCATCATTGGATGACATTCGTGATGCAGTCAATCCAAGGCATGTAAATCTTATATTCATCCTGTCCTTTCTGTTTCATTATATAATGCAAAGGAGTTTCTAATGTTCTTTGTATGTTTATCATACTTGCAGTTGGCGATCCTTGATTAAACCCATGACCAAATGATTGAAGAAACTCACACTGTGACATGATCATTTCTACTGACTCTGCTGTTACAGTTCCATCATTTACATGTCTAAGTTTCAGCAAGATGCCTATATGCACCGGCTTATAATCTGAGGGAACCTATCTCTACTGTAATGATAATCTCAGACCTAAATATATTATTGACTGTACTTAGATATCAAGTTACAAGATTATTAATTCGTGAGCCTCATGTGTTCCTGTAGTAGTTATTGTGTTTGATGATTGAACGGGATGAAGTGTGTTTGGTGTCTTTTAGTATGTACCTAGCATCCATTTTACCCATGACTTCAGCTATAGATAGGTTAGCAGATAGCTTAGCTATGGGATCATATTCCATAGTTCTATTGATCTACTGCCTCTAAATCAAGATCGCATTACCTCAAGTATCGACACAGTTGCTGATGCCAGTGCAATTCGCAGTGTGTAGTTACCAGTCTGATCAACACTGTCCAGCTTGAATTTGACTTGCCACGTTGTTCCTTCGTATGCATTTTCTCCTACTTTTCTGAAGTTGAAATGATATTAGAGTAGCCTTCATACCAATATGAATAAAAACAGTTTATCAACAGTAAAACTCTATAAATAACCTAGGCACTATTGTGAGAAGAATCAATGGTTACTGACTGTGACTCTGAGAGTATCGCCCAGTTATACCTGGTGACTTGAGCGTAAAACCAGTCTTTTCGGTAGTCACTTACGCCTACTGTATACACCAAGTCATCAGTTGGGTATACATCTGCATATCGCCCCCACAACCCGTACTGCCTAAACCTGCCAAAGAATAACGGTAATTGCCAACGAGGCATTTGGATCAAGAATTTCAAACCTCAAGATGTTACCTGCACTACTTCAGGGAAATTTTTTAAAAATATACTCGGTGTGACACTGCCAGTTTATATACGGGTTAATGACGCCGTATAATAAGTATATTTATCAATAATAACCCGTCCAAACTATGAACTCCGTTGATATTTTGGCTCGTTATTAGCGTGTGAGTTTCACTCGTCGGCTGCTATGTACGAGTTGGACACGTGGAGTCCTGTGGTTTAATCTGGATTATTATTTTCAAAAAAAGTTCAAAAACAATTTTAGAAAAATGAAAAAATGTACTTTTAAAGAAAAAGTTAAATTCAAAAAAAAATTTAGGGGTCCGTGTAAGGTCCAAATTCAACTTGAATTTTTTATTTTTCTAATTTGAGAGGACACTTGTCCCACGTGCACGTTCGTAAAGGCATACCGATACACGACGATTTGACCACATCAGCACCGTGTTCCATCAGCAGCAGGCATGCCGGAAAATAAATTCGACGACGACGATGAATATTCCATATCTCACAAATGTCTTGACCGATTAGGGGTACCAAAGCCTTCAATTTTGCTTTATTCAATCTAGATTTTTTTTATGTTCAATTGGGGAAGATCCCGTTTTAATAATCTCATTTTAATTTATCTTTTATTATTTTCAAATTTAATCTGGGCCTTACACATGCCCCCCTCATATTTTTTGTAAATTTAATTTAATTTTTTTTTGAGTTTTTACATTTAATTGAATTTTTTTAAAATTATAACCCAGATTAAACCGCAGCTCGCCACGTGTCCAACGTGTATATTGTATCCTGCGAGTAGTCAGCGAGTGAAACTCACACGTCAAAAAACAAGCCAAAAATTTACCGGAGTTCATAGTTTGGACGGGTTGTTATTGATAAATATACTTATTATACGGCGCCATTAATCAGTTATATAAACGTCCAGTGTCTCTCTCTACAGTATAATTTTAAAAAAAATTCCCCACTACTTCACCAGATGGCTACACTATCATGAACTTATTCGTACATAATGTTGCAAGAAGAGAACTTACCTGTCTGCAGGATGATCTATGTACAGTTTGTTGACATACATTGGGCTAGGATCAGGGACAAAGAATTCTGCTGCAGATCGATCTGGAATGCCTATCTCCCATAGTGTCGGTCCATTTCTTGGAGGAACGTAAAGAAGATCCCCTATGTGAATTTGGCTACCTGGAATGTGAGTATTCAGTTTTTGTAAGATCTCTCATTGATTTCCTTAGAAGATGTTTATAGATTGTGAAAATGACCTGCTGCAATGGTTATGCTGTTATCAGAGTGATAGTCTCCTATGAAACCAGGGATCCACGCGTACACATCATAATCCCCAGGACGAATATTACTGATGTCAAAAGAACCTTTTTCATCTGTGTTTACCCAGAACTGATAACCCTGACAGATATCAGACATATCGCGTGAATCAGTTTCCCACCAATGCATGTACCGCAATATTTCTTGCTTACAAAGAACAGAAACAAAATATGATGCAAAAGGCCTACCTTTCCTTCTGTTTGAAAAGATCCGGATTTCCCTTGTGGCGCTAATCCCACATAAGCGCCGTTTGCTGCTATGTTTTCCTCGGAGATGTACCTGACAAGTAGCAACCGTCATTTTACGTGAAAAACACAATAGCTTTAACATATGAGGCCACAATACAATCACATTCTGTACCTGTCTTGAATTAATAGCCTGCCACTAACGCTACCCCTTTCATCACCGTGTGGAAAATCTATTGAAACAGGAAAGCTGTATGGCCACTTCTCAACTTCTTTCTGCATCTGGATCCATAAGTAAGAGATTACCTTAAGCATTAGGTTACAGAGCAGTTAAACCGGAAAAGGAAAATTAAAACGAGAAAGGACATACATGAAAACCGGAAAAGCTAAACTAAAAACATTGTTGTAAATTTGAACCTGCTCTTTTGCATCATTCCACATTGAAACTGTATCACTCTTATCCACCACCGAATTGAGATACATGAAAACTGGACCGAAAACCTTCTTCCACTTTTCACCTTCTTCAAATTTCAAGATTAGATTCTGTCCTCCGTAATGAGTGCTAACAAACATCTGTTTACACGATTAAGGAATAAATGCACAAAACAGAATCACAGAAACAGTTATGTGGTGCATTTAGCCACACGACGTAACAAACCGACAATGTTTGTATAATTGTAGCATACAGCAAGAGTGGTAGGGTTGACATGAGAAGTGAGATCCTGTTTGAGAGGTCCTCCAGTCCTAAACTCATTACTCGGAGTAATTTGCCAGAAACCAACAGATGGTTCGGAACATATAAACCCATGCACTTGGTTATCTATGTTCTTGCAAGAATATTGGTACTTGTCATCAACCTGTCCATCAAATACCAAAAGTCATAAGGCACACGTGGTATATTCGACATCTCAGACACTGACAAAACAGCATTGAAGAAGTTAAATTTTTAAAGGCTTAATAACAATTACTTCTCCTTGAAACTCTGGCTCCACAGGATCAATAAGAAGAACAGCTTCTGGATAAGCCAACTCTCTGCCTCGTGGGGGTACCCGGTCTTCAGGAAGGGGCATGTATCTTTGCCTATCATCTGCCATGGCCATGTAGTGAAACCTAAAATAAAATTTTATTTGAATTATCATTATGCAGTTTTCCAGCTAATTATATGAGTAGAACTCCGGTAAACTAGTGTGAGTATAAGTCCCTACTTGTCTATCTTGAGCATGAAGGCCATTCTGGCTTCGTTTAAATAAAATGCTGGCATATCTTCTCCATGCTCATAAATCGCATAAGAATAGAAACCTGGTGAATCCGAAAGCATTATGAACCTACAGAAAAATCAATCCATGGCCACATAATTTCAATACTATGAACTGTACAAATTGCATTTCCAGATATAACTTGCACAGGCATATAGTGCAGTGACCTTTTGTCAATTGAGAGGGGAGCAATCTGTCCCTTGAGTGAAGGATTCCACGGTCTTTTAAACGAAAGTTCTGTTTGTTTCTCATTTTGCACTATAATTTCGAATTCAGTTGCTTCAATCCTGCAAAGGTATTGACTGTTGATCATATTCTGCAATAAAATTCCATTCCCGTGCAGTCTAATTAACCATCGCATACAATCTACAACGATTTCAAAACATTAAATTTGTTTAAGGTGACACTGATTCATCATATATTGGATTCAGAGAATCATAGTCCAGAGGTCTGTCTCTCTACCAGGCCTACAAATCTTAACAGGTACACACGCACTGCAAGCCAAGTCGCAACTTTCTTGAGCATTCCACATTAATTAAACATGCAAGTTGGGACATAAACATAAAGTGAGTGATGTGGTGTATTAACCTCAGACTTACATGTCAAAAACTCCACGCGTGCCTGAAGTTCCAGCTTCACTCCAGTTAAGGTCCCAAAACCTGACCAACGGTTAACACGAAAGTTTATCACAAACTTCAGCTTATCCTTTTACTCAAAAGGCAGTTATATGAACAAGAAATCAAGAACCATCAATTAACTTATCCTGAGATTGGCAAAATGTTTCCATCTAAATTTAAATCACCATTAGCTATTAATCCAACATGACAGCAAGCAAGTGCATTAAACATATATTTGAAATTTATAAGCTTATCAGAATATGAAATCAGGCCAATCAAGATTACAAAGTACAAACTAGCTGCAGTGATATGCACATACTGGAATACTGATACATACCCTCCATTCAAGACAGGGTTATTAAGCTCGAGCAAGTTGTCAAGTCCATTGTAACGAATCCCGACAATTAGTCCACCAGGATTGGTCAGCGTAACTTGGAGCAATCCATTATCCAAAACCAACTACACACAAGAATTAACAAGCTTTTCATCCTTACGCAAGAAAGTAAGTTTTCGTACATAAAAAAAATGAATATTTTCACAATTACCACCTGCTCACTTAGAACATGTAGATTCACAGCAGCAGCAGCAGCAGGCATAATATGCAGAATCCTAATAATATCTGTGCAATGGTTGAATGCTTCTTGTTCTATGATGTATTATTATTAATAACACGAACGCAAATAATACTACACGAACGGAACGTAATAAATGGTGATGATTGGAAAAGAGTAGAAAACACATACATTGCAGTAGAAGTGTGATATAAGCATACTGAAGTTTTTGCTGAAGCAAATGTAACATGATAAATGTATGAGTTTGCTTTTTGGAGAAATGAAAGGAGTCTTTACGTTTAAGTGATATGACATTATTGTAAGGTCAAAAGTGAGTACTAAATACAGAATGAAACAGAGTAAAGAAAGGATTTGATGATGCTGTTGCTGGGAAATGGACAGCATAAAATGGTTACAGTTTCATTACAGGACAAAGGGACAAGTATGAATTGTCAATTGGGGTTTCTTGGAAAGAGAAAGAGAGTGAGATAGAATTTTTATTGTTGTGTATACTGGATTTTACTGAACACGGGTTCTTAAGCATTCATTTGAATAATGCATAAGAGATTGTACCTACTGATCAAATGATAGTCTTAGCTTCATCCTCTCGAGAACTCAATTGTTTCTCTTTCATCTCAAGTAATGGCCTCAGTTCATCCATGGTTGAATTCGTTTATTTCAATTTTTACACGTAAAGTCGAAATTTCATAACGAGATTCATCGTGTGACTTATAAATATTCTTCTCATTGTTTACGAACTAGATCAAACGTTAAAGATGGATAATTCAAATTACCAATGTGTACCACATGTCCCGTCACGAACCATTTCTTTGTTATCATATTATCCATTGAGCTCATATTTATTTCCAACTATATTATCATCATGTTTAATAAAATGGAAATGTGGAATAATTTCAAAGTCACATGAACAGCCTCTCCAGGTAATCATACAATCATACCATAATAATATATCCAATTTTCATGTTTTCAGTGTTTTCTTGAATGCACACTGTGTAGGCATTGGATTTGTTATGAATATAACCAGTCTTACTTTTCTCATATTCTTCACTTAGCATATGTACTATGAATTTGGATAAGACATATAACTAAGCACCTTGATTGCCAGGGACCGTGTCAACTGTCAACACTTTAGAGGTTTAGGGGCTGTTTGGAATATAATTTGAATGGGACATTTGAATGGATTTTGGTGAAATTGTATTTGAAATGAAATTAAAATGAGGTATTTGAAGTGTATTTTAAGCCAAATCACTGTTCATCGAGCCAAATTGACCAATTACAATGGTTTACTAAACCGCCAATAAGTTATATATATACTAGAATTGAGTGCGGTGCCCATTTCCTTCCCAAAAATGGCTTGTGTGTATAGACATTTATTTGTTCGATTTATAGGATTTCATGTTATAAATTTTAACTTCGCAAATAATAATATACTCAGACTCCCAAGATTTAGTAGGCGGATAAATTTAAGTTAATTAATTGTCATCGCCACTCTTTGAAGGTACCTAATTGATAACATTAGAATGAACACACTACATGTCATTAGATCCTTCTTTTTATTTTCGAAAATAATAATACTTCTTTCTTTTAGAACGACACATGTGACTCGAGAAAAATAATACTATTAATCAACAATCAAACCACATTCTTAGCAAAATGTCAAGTCCAATGCAATCACCAGTACAATATTTGGGTAAAAAATGTGCAACATATTACTACTGCTAACAGAGAAGAACAAGAATCAAAAGCATCAACTAAGGCGTCTTTTTAGATCCGTATCACCATTATTATTACACGTGATTGTGAGGCTAGCATGATATCTGGGTTACCTTCGCAGCTACGATCTCGTCAGACAAAGGCAATTCAGATAAAGATTGACCTTATCCCCTCCGTCTATCCAAGTCGGTTTCTTTCTTTTGACTTTCTATTTACCACACTATTGGAAGCTGGGAAGTTAGCCGGTAGTGAGGTACTTGAAAATCCCCTCCAGCTAGCCAAGTCAGTTGCTTTCTTTCGACCTTTCATTTTCCAACCTTGAATATAATAGAACATTATCAGTTACAAAAATTAAGAGATAGAAGTGCAGTTAGGAATAGTCAGTGTCAAATGATAAACTTCAATTACATCATATGATTTTATAACTAAAGAAGCTTAGCTGACCACAACAAAAAAAGCTGAAAAAAATCTAAAATTCTGACCATTCTCTATCAAATCCTATATGTTAAGGTTTAGTAGTACTATAAGGATTTCATCCTTTTCTATTCAAAGCCCACAATCAGCATGACTGACTTTATTTAGTTACTTTTTTCTTCTTCTATTAAGTATGATAGCGAAATTCACAACAACACTACGCAAGCAAACTTGTAGCATGGAAAAAGTTAATTGTTAGAAGAAGGGCAACATGTAAATTGCAGCATCACGAGCGACTATGAAGACGGTCATTGTTCAGTTGTTGTTTAACATACTAGGAAATTAAATCGTCTCCATACCTGATGAAGATCTTATGCGCTGCTAACTTCGCTGGCCTGAGTTGTTGGCACGAGGATATGCTGGAATTTGATTGGCATGGCACATTAGCACCTGGAACAAAATTACCACACTTGGCTATCTGATTATCATCATGCAACTTAAAAGTTAATTAAACAATAGATACAACTGTGTGCGGAAAAAATATAACTATGAAAGAAGTCCTAATCCTGCTAATATAGTGCATTACTGGGTAAATCATACCATGATCAATTCTTGGCCCAGTAAACAGGAAAACCAATGCCTACGTTGAAAAACTAAACAAACTGTAAACACTTCCCAACAATTCCACAACCCCGCTGCAATTAAGTGGAGACAAAATGTAAAGGCTAAATTATATTTGTCATCCTATAGCTCCAAAATGAAGGGAAACCAACATGACGAATCCAATCATAGACACAAACCAAAGACAATAAAAAAGAATTCAATTAAGAGTCCAAAACAATTTTAAGATAAGGGAGGCGAACCAAATTTCACAGTGGCAAACTGATAAATATGCTAAAAGAATGTTCATTAATGCAAAAGTGCTCAAGAATTCTAAAATCTTTTTTTCCACTCTTCTCGAAGATGTGCTTTAAGGCGGTTTTGTTTTCTTATAGTAGTTCCTCCTGCAAATTAAAACTGGTGTTCACACCTTTTTTTTTTTTTTTTTTGTAAGTTAAAATTTTTATACACAATGTTGGATGTTA
>JAYMSP010000399.1:0-53890 GCA_036897095.1 Plantago elongata
ATTAAGTAAGGGTTTCGCTAAATACCTCGATTCCGAATTGAACAAATTGAGAGAGGCGGCAGGAGGTGGTCGGTCGGACCGGATTTCATCGGTCGGCGATCGGCGGCGGCGGGGAGAAGAAACGGAAGGAAAGGGGAGAAAAAAAGAGAACAAACGGAAAGGAAGGGAGAAATGGGGGTTCTGCCCATTTCTCCCGAATAAAAGGATTTTCTAGCGACGGATAAAGTTATCCGTCGCTAAAATCTTTTTTTTTTTAAAATAATTTTCCGGTTAATTATTCTAGTGACGGATAAGTTTATTTGTCGCTAGAAATAGCGATTCGTCGCTATATAGCTATATAGCGTCGCTATTTCACAGTTTTCTTGTAGTGGGTACGGATATCGGACATCGAACACAAGTATCGAACATCGAATTCGAATACCGGACTTGACATCGGACACATGTACCATGCATCGGACACGAAGAACGGGCATTGAATACGTATACCGGGCATTGAACATGAGTATCGAATATCGAATTCGGGTATCGGGTATTTTTTAATATAAATGATTACATATTTAAGATATTTATAAGAGCGTTTAAAACTTAAAATTAGTAACATTGTATTTTTAGAATTGTTTTACAATTTATTAAGATTCGAATAAAATTGTTAGTAATTTTTATACATATTAAAATAATAATTTAAAAATAGTTAAGAGTGATTTCTATTTATAGATCTCGAAAGTATAAAATTGTTAGTGATTTTATTTATTTTTTACATTTTTATTTTTTAAGTTCTAAACATTTTAATATGGATAAAATTAAAATTTTAAAAAGAAATTGATAGATGGAAACATGACATGTGGTAATAAGAAGAAGACTTGAAAGTGTTTATTGTACTTTAAGGAAAAAATTGTACATCATACATTGAAATTAAAATTATAGTAATTTGATGAAATAAATTTTACTAAAAAAATGTAATCCGGTGTAGCTCTCCACTTCCACCACAACCAAGTGTTAATCTAAATTTTCTCGGGACCTCTTTAGTAATCCAACACCCCGCCCAAAAGTCACTCCATTCCATATTTTCTATCTATAATATTTATGTTGGTTTGTGTTCTAATATTTGTACCATCCCATATTCCCTTCTACTTAGCTAATCTTTGGATGCCAGTATGCCACAATGGAACATTGCTAATTCGTCTTGGGTTTTGTTGCGAGTTCGGTATTCCACGTTATTGAAGTTAATTACAACCTCTCACTCTCGATCGACCACTTAAGTGTTTCGAACATGCTAGACGATAAGGTGGTCAAATTTATTATCCATTTTATAAGAAGCTTGAATTGGGGTATGGCTCCGAGTTTCACCTCCAAGTTTTAGGCAGTGTCTAGTTATCCCTCTTGGAGGCCTTGTCTAGTTATTATTCAGTTGTACCTCAAATGTTGTGTTTATATGAGAGAGAGAGAGAGATGTAGATTCAAAATGTGTAGTGTATTTTAAAGATAACCCAATGGAATTCCTTCATGCAATATGCAAAGTTTGGAATCTACATTTAAGACCCAAGCACAAATAAAACCCATAGCTATTCAACAAGTATGAACAACTACAGCAATTGTAGCAAATTGTTTCTTAAGTTTAAGCAGACTCTTGAATAAATAGCAAATTAAGAGGTCTCTGAAACATTTGAGCTCACCCCAGCAATGAATTTAGCAACATCAGCACAGCATTTAAGCTTATCTGCTTCTGCATCAGGTATTTCAATCGAGAATTCTCCTTCAAATGCCATCACGAGTTCAACTCGGTCTAAGCTGTCAAGGCTCAAGTCCTTCTCGAAGTCGGCTGTTTCTGTAACCTGTTATAAATGACACATTGACATTAGTAATGAGTAGATTAGTTCTATCCAAGGTAGGATTCTGAGCAATGACAAGACAGTGGTTCAAAGAAATATATACCACCAAAGAATGTGAAACCATTCAGACATTTTTTATTCATACATGTTGATGACACAATGAAAATAAACGGTGAGAAGAAAAAAGAGTGGCTTAATAGTCAATACCATTGCAGCTTCTATCTTGTCAAATTTCTTAACCAGACTGACCACTCGATCCATGACCTCATCCTGGTTGATACTTGAAGTGGTGCTACATGAACGCAGTAGTTGTATAAGTCTATACTTTCCATTGGGATCTTCTTGATAACGACCTTTCATGGACACCGGAACTCTGACATGGCCCAGAATAGCTCTCCTGAAACTTTGCATATTCTCAAATCTCACTGTTGAAAACTAGGGTACTACACCAGACAAAGTATTTCTCAGAACAACAACCAACTGCATTTCATTTTTGATCTAACACAAAAAAGAAACCAATAGATGGAGAACACAAATAGTGACCAAGGGGAAAAACACATAATGAACGTGCTATCTGCTATAAAAGGAACAAATTTCTTGAATGCTGGTCTACATAAGTTAAGATATAGATCCAATTCCCAACCTTATCTTGTAATACATTCCTACAGAACGTATAAACTAGCTACAGAGTGTTATTCCTTTCAAACGGCAGAACGGCTAGACAAACCGAAACTCCACACTAGACGATTATTTGGTTTAGATGCATGTTGCACACAGAATCAAGACAAGTGATCCATTTAAAGCATTTCCAAAGCTCTGAAAGAAATTCACTTACCAAGCATAACACTAGTCACTAACTCACTACTAACACTGGCTACTACTAGTGCAACTGTAGTGAATCATCTATCCCAACTCACTCAAATGGAGCAAGACTACAACAGAACATCAAGATTAACAAACGGTACGTTTAAAACTTCCTGCAACTTAGATTAATTCATCCAAACGTAGAGATTACGAGAATCCTAAGAAACCAATAGAAATTCTACCATTTGTCTGTGAGAATAATGAGAAGAAACGAACGACAATACCATTCTGATTAATAATGCAACAATAGGCGAAGGACTGGAAGCAAACATAATCAAAACATGCCATGTAAACGAAGTAGATTGGCCATGAGTAATTACCTGGTGTGATGCCGATTAACTGTTTGCTTGTTTGCCTCACTGAAACAAGAGCAATGGTTAGAAAATTAGAATGAAGGTGTAGCAACTAGCTTGTGTATTTGGGCATCTTCACAAATTCAAATGGGCCTCCGAAACGATTTATGTACTTCAGCCCATGAAGGGGAACATGGTAGTAAGATTACAATCCATTTAATTCAAATGGGCCTCCGAAACGATTTATGTATTTTATTTAATTTCAATAGTAATTAGTGCGTACTAATGTTATTGTTTAAGCTCAATGGTGCATATTGCTTCCATATTTAGGCACACATTAGAACCTGAAAGGCTGAACTATGTTGAACCAATGATATATCACATCGGAACAGGAAGAGAGCTACTCATGTCTCATATATTCGGTCTAAAAATTCATCCCTTAATTTATAATTGAATAAAATGTTATAAATAATAATAGAGTCCATCCAATCCAAATCCCCAAAGGGTGGTCAATTGGTTGGAACAAGATGACACGAGAATTTTGTACAATTTAAACAAACGTGAGGCAAATGTGTAACGCCTTAAATAGGAGAGAGATCTAGAATCGACATACTAATACATTTAAACTTCGAAAGTTATTATTCACCCATTACAATAACAAACACATGAGGAGTTGTACCTGAACATAAATTCGAAGTCATTAGATAATAGGGGTGTGCAAATAAGCCGTCCGCATTTTACGTGCATCCGCTGAATAATTTCTTTATAGAAAATTACACGGATTATCTCTTTTATAACATGTCGATGGTGAATGGGTGGTGGGTTGATTAGGTGTCACCCGCACCCCACTCGCTACCCGTTACCCGTCATGAACTGAAAAACACATACTCCACGACTTCTTTAATTCAAAAGGTGCTAGGCAATGTTCAATCATGTACTTTCTGAAATAAATATAACAAATTGATGATGGGTTTATTCCAATGGTTTGTAATCTTTCTGAAGTGTATATAATTTAATATAGTTTGGCTAGTCTGATTTGTGTGATTTTGTTTCTATCATCTATTGTGGTGGAACATTTCTTATAATTTTATAAATTTTATTCAAGTTCTAATATAGTAGTAGTAACTTTTAAAATAATATTTTACTTCAATCCAAAATATTTTATTAATTTAATAGATTATAATGCTATATTTTAGTTAATACATTAATTCAGTAGCCATTCGTCCGTCATCCGCTCGTCATTATTATTACCCGAATCATTGTGGTTGAAAATTATTTCACTCGTCATGAATCGGACAAATAATCATTCATTATAGGTGGATTAATTTAATTTTTTATTAAAATTCATCATTACACGTCCGCACTTATTCCTATTAAATAAGTCACTTAAACCAAATTGGAAATAATACGAATTGTTTCTTAAATTTAGTGAAATTGGAAAAAATATGTAAACAAAAGCTATAACTATCATCTAGAAGTGCAATTTAACAAATCCTGGGGCCCGCGAAAATAAGAAGTGGTGCCTGATATGAAGTGTATGATGTGACCATCCGCACGCATTTAAAACGGGCCCATATGTCCATATTGCACTTCCTTTTACTTCTATTTACTAATCGGGCCCTCTTCTTCTGTTCTTTTACCCTAACGCCCCTTATAGTTAGCCATACCAAAATTTCATTGTCACTATTAATCTACCGTGCCAATGAACTAACTAAGACCTTGTTCTTTTCAACTGAACTGAACAAAATTGAAATATAGTATAAAAATGTCTAAGCAGAACTAAGTAGAACTGAATTGAATGAATTTTCAGTTCAAGATAAGAAAATCAGTTGACTGAATATTGTGCATATCGAGATGTTGGTGTAAGTTTTTATTTTTTTTAGCTAAGTAGTAATTATCGTTATTAGTATGTTCCTAAACGTTTCTAGTTTCCTTAAAACTTTTATAACTTTAATTTTATATTGTATGATAGGCAAATGTCACATTTTCAATTTCAACAAATTACGCACCTATATGCACTAACAAATGTACCTTAAAAATTAATTTGATCATAACAACTATATTTACTTTATAATGTAATTTTCATGATCAAAATTAAATGTATAAACTTTCAACTTGTTATTGGATTAATAATGATTTTACATTATAATAAAATTATAAATTACAGTATAATTTTGAATAAGATTAAAGTAAATAAAATATTATAACAAAAATTATAGTTATGATAAAGAATAAAATAGGAAAAAAGAGTTGCATTTCCTTTTTGAATACTAATAGAGCAAGTTGATGATTTTTGACCTAAATGGAATTGTTGAAGGACCATTTCCTTTCCTTGATGAACCAATGAACCACTTTGGCAACAACTGTCCGTAAAACCCTGCAAGTACCCCCACAAAGAAAATGCAATTTCCCTTTTGTTGTTAAAAAGTTATAGAATATTAAAACAGGTCTACCACCCAACCCATACCCTTAATCATTCATCATCACTATCATTTTTAAGTTTTAACCCAAGGCCAAGCCATGATAAAGTTTACATTACCCAACAATCATCATCATCATTATTCATCACATTCACATAGTTCCAAACTTGCAGGATTACTATTTCTACCTTGAACACCATCACTAAAAACTAACTCAATTTTTATCATCTCATTTTTTACCTTTTACCATAATCGATCAAACAACTTTCGTGCTTTCTCTCATTTCCTTTTCTTTTATCATCATTCTTCATTTTCTTTAATCTTTACCATCATCATCAATTCATCACCATCATCACAATCTACAAAACAAAAACAATTCAAGAAATCCAACAACCCCTTTTTCACAAATCAAACAGCTTTTTCCCATTTCTTTCTTTCTGTTCCCCTTTAGTATGTAATTGCATACTTATATACTACTATTAATGAGGAGGAATCTGTAGATATAGATTCTTCTGTGGCAACAAACCACTCTCTTTCTCTTGCTTTCAATCCAAATGGGTAACGCTAATGGTAGAGAAGAAGGTGGTAGCGACACCCAGTCGGAGGTTGAGGACGGTGCCGGCGGTGCGCCGGTTACCATGGCTGATCACGGCGGAGGAGAGTACATGGGCCAATCGCCGCCCCCAAGTCCTAGGGCTACCCAATCTCCACTCATGTTTAGACCTCAGGTGATTTTTGTTGGCCAAAGATTTGGTTTTTATTCGATTTCATTCAGCTCTTGTGGTTTCTGTTTACTCGGGATTTTGTGCTGGATTGAATTAGACTGTTTTATTGCCTTTTTTGAGACTGTAGTTTGGCGAATAAATGCTAGATCTAAGAGTTTGATGGTTGGATTTATGCTTTAAATGGATTTATGATTATCAAATTTGTGAATTATGGTTGACCCTTTTGATTTGGATTCTTTTTATACTTTTGGGCGGCCAGTATATGTATGTTTTTAAGCAGATTGCCGGCCAATTGAATGTAGGAATCTGTGCTGGTTGTGTTGAGTTGAAACCGATATAATTTGTTAGAATTGTGATGGGGATTTGTAGGCGAGTAGTTTCATATAACTTTTCCTGGAAACCTTGTAACTGCTGTGTCGTCTTGGAAGCATTTGTTTGGTTACGTTTGGTCACATTGTCCTGGCGTGGAACTTTACTTTCTATATGAATACCACGCAACTGCTGTGTAGTCCTGGAAAGAATTGTTTGGTTACATTTGGTTCTGTTGCCTTGGTGTGCAACTTTAATTCTGTATGAATGTCTTTGTTTAATTGTTTGCATTTGTCGTTAATCGGATAACTCACCAACCAATGGTAGTAGAGCTTGATGATATGCATGATGCTGGTATTTGTGTAGAGTGAAAGTGGAAAAACATTGCATTAATGGAATGAAATTCCTATATTTGCAGATGCCGGTGGTGCCCCTGCAGAGACCTGATGAGTTGCACATTCCCAGCCCTTCATGGATGCAGACAAACTCGGGGTATGAAGAGTCGTGCAATGAACAAGGTATTCCAACTATGATAACATGGAGCTATGGTGGCAGGGAAGTTGCTGTGGAGGGCTCATGGGATGACTGGAAATCTAGGTAGCTGTTGTGTGATTTAATTTTTTTTCCTTCTGTAAGATTTTAATATTCGAAGCCCATTCATAATTTCGAGGATGTTTGACAGAAAACCCTTGCAGCGATCAGGAAAAGATTTTACCATCATGAAAGTTCTTCCTTCTGGGGTTTATCAATACAGGTTTGTTGTAGATGGACAGTGGAGGTACTCACCCGATCTCCCATGGGACCAGGATGAATCGGGAAATGCTTATAACATTTTGGACTTGCAGGTACCATTTGCCTGGATGCAGTTTCTATTTGCCATGTTTTATTATTCCCAGAAGCTTGATACCATACATTTATTCTTTTGATGAAATTTTATATATTCTAGGTCATGTGTTCATCTCTAGTAGTGTATGACAGACAATGGTAGTGATATAGTATTTCACAATATGCTGAACTTTGCCTAGACAATTCCATGGCTACTTCCCATTATATTTGGCATATGTATTTGCTGCACTATGAAGACAGAAATACAATGAAATGCAGTGTTAACCTTTTTGTGACGATTCCAATTGCACCAAAGTTACTTTCTGAAGCAAAACGTTCAGGAGAACTAGTCAGTCAATAGATTGTCTCTGTTTCTAGTTTTGTCGACCTTTGGTATCTTCATCTGCCTTAATTGTTAAATTAATTGAGGCTGAAGGTTTTTGCAAAGCATGAATTGCATTAAGATGTAACGGGCTGTTGCTCTTGAATACGAGTTTTTTCATCGTGGTCCTGCATTTGGCATCTGGTTAGGACTGGTCCAGTTATTGACAAGACCTAGACATTAACTGTAGGCAATGGCTGGTCCATGGGATTGCTTTTAGTTAGATAGTAACTTAATTGAGTTTTCATAAACATACATGGTAACATGGTATTGTCTCCACTCTCTTGTCCCACAAGTGGTGTCTTCATTTCGAAATGCTATTCCCTGTTTCTAGTCTCGCAAAGTAAATTTCGTTTATTTATTTTTTTGCCACAGTACATACTTAAAATTTGAATTGGTGCGCCCTTAGCCCTTTACGTTTTGATTGGTGTATGCATACAGCTTATGCATGTGTGATCATTCCACTACATACAAACCAACTAGAAGATCTGTAATTTGGAACTGAGTGTTCCTTGGTAATCACCATTTACCACGTTCTGTATTGTCTATATCGTTATTTTTTTCTTTCCCCTGAGTAATTTCCAGATTTTAATGCTTTCCTTGATCCGGGAATGTTGTCCTAGTGCTTTTGTCACTTGATGTGATTGAAATTCCTCATTTTAGCATGAAAGTTTGTCACTTCAACTTTTATTCCTGTAAATATTTAAAATTGATTTATATCTAACCCAGTGTATTGTTACTGACCGTCGATATTTGGAAAACTTTGCTTTACATTGAAGGCTTGCATTTGCACATCTTGTTGGAGTGTCAACATTATCTTTGATTAGAGCTCACTCCAGATAACCATTGGTTTCTTTGAAATGATCCTGACCTTGCCTTAACATTCTCTTTTTGTTGGTGAATGCATCAAACTGGGATGATTTCCTGCGTGTCTGGGGTCTTTTTTGAACGTGCTTTACCTGAAGTTGCAAAAGTTGTTTAAAGTAGGAAAATATGGGAAAACTTTTTCTAATATCAAAATACTAGTGTATGGTTTGATAAGCAAAGGCGCTTTTCTTGATAAAGCATCCAATTTAAGATAAACTGATTAGTCTGTTACTTAGTTTACTTGAAATGTCATTGTAATCTCGCTTTATGAATAGATTGATTAGTTTATGGATGATATTTACAATGGGTTTGTCCTAGTTCTGATCTTGATGCTTTGAGTCAGACTTGACATATGATTTGTTCTGCAGGATTACGTCCCTGAAGATCTTGATAGCATTTCTGGTTTTGAACCACCTCAATCCCCAGATTCCAGCTACAACAATACACAGCTTAATCAAGAGGACTTCTCAAAAGAACCACCTATTGTTCCTTCACATCTGAATCTGACATTACTAAACGCACCATCAGCTCATATGGAGATCCCACCCCCTTACTCCAGGCCCCAGCATGTGGTGCTGAACCACCTCTACATGCATAGAGATAGAAATCGTCCGTCTGTGGTGGCACTTGGATCTACCAATCGGTTCCTTTCCAAATATGTTACTGTGGTGCTTTACAAGTCTATACAGAGGTAACAATTCCATATGGAGAGAGTAGTCTTTTAATCTCTCGATGTGATTGTTGTATTCATGAAGGATACATGTCAGGCAAATTTTCGCATTTTGACTTTGAAAAGGAAAAGGCCATTTAAGTAACTTAAGAATGATCTGTTATGAGATTCTAGTTTTTGGGTTCTAAGCAGTTGCTTTACAGTGTCCATGTTTTCGGATTTGCTCTGAGTGTAATCTACTATTATAGCATGGTAGCTTTTCTATTTGATGTAGTATCTGTAGGTAAGAAATTTAGTACTTGTTTTAGCTTAAGTCACATCCTGTGAGTTGGATGTAGTATCAAAAACTACTACAGTTCTAATAATATCTAGAGCTCCATTATGCGAATCTGTATTTGAAATACTATTCGATTAGAAGAACTCCTCTGATGAAAAAATTCAAAGGACAGTTGCAGCTTACTGATTAAGGTGCAATATACGGATTTATTCGAGGAGAAGTTGCATTCTGTGTGTTTGCAACACTTAATGATTAAGCTGAGATCTTCTATATTTCTAATTTGTTTTTATGTAAACACTGTTCGGAGCTTCGGATGCAATTTTCTTGCAACTTCACCAATAAAATCATCTACAAACTGATATTAAACGCACATATCATTAAGAACATAAAAACAATAGAGAAAAACTGGAAGTCGTGGTGTCACGAACCTTACAAGTCCAGTGCCATTTCATTGTGAAACCTGACAACAAATCCAGTTTGCTGCTTGCTGAAAGCACAGTTCTTGTTTCTGGTAAAGATTGTTATGCTGTGTTTGGTGTCAGGCATGTATGGCTTTTGTGGTTCTCCATTGATAAGCTCTGAAGATTTATGAGGCTTTTTTCTGTTTGAGCTTTCAATGAATTTAATTTGCTTCGAGAAAGTAAAATAAATGGAGTACTGATAAAAAGAGGAGTATGATTAATTTATATTTATGACACCAAGCAAGGTTGCTTAACTGGAAGCTTTCAAGAAACTAGGAATTCATACCAATCACTTATGCAACAAGATTACAAGAACCTGCACTGGTTTTCCAAGGGAAAAAGAAAACTACTACTAGTCTACTAGTAGCTAGATACTCAAAAATTGCAGAGTTTGTACAGAACCACAATTACCATCTTCCTGCTCATTTGATCACATCAAATAAACATACATGACATCTACACAAAACATAAGTGAAGTCCACCCTGCAGCTTTCAGGTGAATATAGGACACCCTGGGACATTAATATTCCGTGCCGTTGGACATGAAGCCAAAGGACAATGATCCGGTTCAGACCCCCACCACTTCACATTCTTACCATTGTTTTGCAGCGCGAAAAACAACAGAACGCCCATGAAAGCAGTACCGGCATCCAGTGCTGCTGATAACACGTAATTGTATCTTTGCCACCATTGTTTCCGGTACTTGAACACGAAGTAGTTGAATATTGTGCCGGTTAAGATCCAGCTAGCAATGTTCGTTGGAGTAGCTGGTGGCATTCCAGCGAAACCGTATGATATGACTGGTATGTTGATCAATGGAATCCATTTCTTTTCGGGGAAAACTTTGCTCAGGATCCAAACGGGAACTGGCAAGAATGCTCCTATTAGAAATAGCCAAACCAAGTTTCGGTACATTCCTCCCGGTCCAAAGAGCCTCTCTGGCCCGATTAATCCCCAAATGACGGAAGCATCAAAAGTGACACGGAATTTAGGACATGTCCATGGGCTTTCAGGATGTAATGACTCGATGTCACAGATGTTCTCGATACTTCCCAGCATCCACCAACACACTGCCAGGTTAACTATTCCAGATAAAAGCGTTGCCACCAGCTGGAGAAAGGGAAGATACCCACGATGTTAAGTTATTGTTAGAATCACTAAGCTTCATGAAAAATAGTAATTACAACGTATATAAACAAACTTCACAAATGGTGAACGATGAATGCGGGTGTCTGTAATGATGCCATATACGGAAGGTTGTGGAAAAGAACAAACCTGTGCTGTGAACATGCATCGCGGAGGAATTTTCATGTAGTGACCAAGTTTAAGATCCGCTAGGAAAGATAGGGCATGGATGGTGCTGATTCGACCATAAATCTTGAAAATCAAGTTCGCTATGGGTTTTCCTGGAAGGATGTACCCGATGATAAACTGCGCTATTATGTCATATCCAGGTTGCTGTAATTAAGTAGAGGGAAAAGGTTAAGTTTCCTGCATAACCTTTTACAGATCAAAGGGTGCTCAAGATGCATTATAAACTGGCCAAGGCTAATAATATACCTGGTTAGTAGTAGCTTGAATGACTCCAATTGGGAGTGTAACAACCCAAGCTAAAAAAAATGCAAAGAGCATTCCCCACCATGGGAGCTGCACGTCTTCCTTCCACACGAATGACATTAGTAGGGAGAAGGCGATGCTGCCTAATAGCAATGCGAGGAACCACCATTGGGGAACTTGCTTGTAACTTTGCATCAGTTTTGCATGTATGTCCAACTTCACATTCTTCACTGCGGACCTACTTTGCCTCCAGATATCTCTAGCAAATAGAAATGAATAGATATGTCAGTTTAAGAAAGTTAAAATTGAATTAAAAACAAATCTCGGAACACGTTCACATTTCATCACTGCTAACCTGCCATTAAACAGCGCCACATGAGTAAGTGTTGCTGTGAACCTTGCAAATCCAGAGCCAATGGACAGGGCAAACAGAGGACTAAGATAGAGCTTACTGTAGCTCTCATAGGCAGCAATGTTTAGATCAAATTGAGGGGTCAAGATCTTAGTAGTATCATATTTGTGTCCACTTGAGGTAAACAATTGGTTTGAGAATATAGGAAATTTGCGGGCATCAAACGTGTTGTACTTCCAGTAGCATACAGGGACAATGATGTATATAAACATGATAAATCCAACCATGACGTTCAAAATTGATGAAAATGGTGTCACTAACGGGCTGCCATGATAGGCCGAAATTCCAGCCCAGTCAAGGGTGAAAGCACCCACGCCAAGACCATGGTAGCCGGAACCAATTTGCTGAGCAGTAATACTGTTAGGCCATACCCAACATACCCAAGAAAAGAAGGTCAAGATCTGAAATAGGTATCCAGGGAACGCGTAATACACAAAACTTGCCCCCATGAAGATAAGGAAAAATTTCATCCTTGTCATCCCTCGAGACTTCACTTCCTTTTCATGAAGGGCCCTGCGAAATTACAGTACATTAGAGATCAGAGACCCTCTAGAACAGTTTCAGGATTATGTGGTTTTACTGCTTTGCACTTTCACTTTTGTACAAAGGAAGTGCTCAAAAACTCCGATAAGCTTCATTTATGTCATCTGCGTTACAGTTGAATAACTAGTTATTTTATCATTCTTCTCTTCATCGTGTTATCTAATCAAGTATCACTGTCACTGAAGGGAAGTTCCGATTCTGGAACCTTATTACATCAAGAAACATACATAAAGCTATTCTGTGTTACTATCCGAAGTGGACTAGTTGATCAGTGCCTCAGTGGTAGCCACTTTAGAGGTAAGATATTCCTTTGGAAAGGAATATCACAGCTAGAGAATTTCAAAATAATGAACAACGACTAATGAAGAAAGTTTATGTATTCCACTTATCCACATCCAGAACCAATTCTATGCTCAGCGGCTATAGTTTAGGCATGTAGTATTTGTTCATTCCCTAGTGCATAGCAGTTACATCACACAAAATTATTGCACTTTCTAGTTATTTTAATCAACCAGAACATTATTCCAAAGCAAAAAGGGAATGTACATACAGAAAACTTGATGATCACTTCATGGCATCTACTTGTATAGGACGTCATACAACATGATTGGTGTGTACGGATTATCCTTAAACAGCAACTCAATTAACTAATCAACCTCTTTCCATCTAAACATGCATTTACTGAATACCAGTTTGATAACAGCCATTGTTTTCGAAACTTAAAGCACATGTTAGTTGTTATACGATAATGATGAAATCAAGAAAACACACCTAAAAAGAGAAACTTGTGCTAAATTGGAAGGCCACCACATCTCAACTGGATCCACCAAATACCTTCTCAACATACCAGCCCATCCGTAACCAATAATCTGCAATCATTCAAACGAACAAAATGCTAAGGACCAAGCACAATTGTCATAGCACTAGTTAAAGTAAAAAGTGGGGGCATAACTAATGGTCCTCCTCCTTCTTGTACCAAACAACACAGAAGTAAACACCTATTGCTTGAGGAGCAGCTAAGTTCATCCTTCCTATGGCAAACTTTCCCACTAATATTCTTTGAAATAGGATTCGTTGTCCCTACAAATTTTCTTATCCCTCCAGGATTAAAATCTAATTCTCAAGTTCAATAAAAGTTCAACCTTCTATTTTTCGCTATATGTTTCGTAATGTACCAACTCAATCACTTTCCTCAAGCAAAATAAGAAACCAATAATAGTGCTTTCACTTTCACAAATGCTAGCTAGTAATCATCTTTGCCTAGAAAAAACATACACCTTCCCTTCACAAGACAATCTTATCACACTAAACTACAAAGAATCGCCAATAGTTTTCAACATGCGGCGTCTTAAAGTTAATCAAACCAGAATAATTAAAGACCTTAATTCATCTTTTCCCCAAATAAAAAAACTATCATTTTTTTCTTTCTTTCTTGTTCCTTTTCCAGTCTTCCAGATCAACTATTATTCTCTACCGATAGTTTTAAGAGAATCTCTTCCTTATCTCCAAACCTCCAACAAAAATCTCATATCAAACACCAATTAAATATCTCTTCTTCCACACACAAAATTACAATCAACAAACTATTAAAAAAAGAAAGAACTCCACCCGTAAATCCAGCACGCAGTAACCCGTGATCAATGATGGATTAAACTAAACTAAACTAATATATGTTCAAGTTCACACTATAGCTATCTAAAAAGATCCCAAAAGATATAGTTTCCAAATGCTAAAAAGATCCAACCTTTATAACTAATCTAAGCCTAAAAAGGCAAACTTTATTGTTAACTGAACTAAGCAGAACTGAAATTAATGAGTTTGCAGATGAAGATAACAGTACCTGAGTGGTCAAGACAATCAAAATGGCACAAAGGAAATTGACACTCTGCTTATAGTACGCCTTCATAACAGTAATAGCACCAATGGAGTAAGCATCTCCACCACCAAACGACACCCCACAGTTGGCCATAACAGTGATGATGACATGCTCCTTGATATTAAACGGACCAGGATTCAAACTAAACTTCCACCCGAACAGAGAGTACTCCTTCTCCGGCAAGGTCGCAGCCATGAGACGGCCAATAGGGAGCACCGCAATTTGCATAAGGATAGCAGAGATGGTGAGAGGCTGGGTTCGGTAGATGAAGAAGGTGTTGAGGAAGATGAGGAGTGTGCAGGAGGATAAACCGAGGACCCAAGCTCGAAATGTCATGACTGGGAGAGAAGGGTCGTCGGTTTCGGGGACTACGAGAGCTACTTCCTCGACGGAGCAGCGTTCGGTTTCGGTGTCGCCGCCGTTGGGCCCGCCGGATAGTTTTTCGGTTTCCGAGACCATTTTTTGGTTGGGACTTGGGAATTCTGTTTCTCTGTGGTGAGGAGTTGTCGTCACTTACATAATGGAATGGAAGGGTGATGAGGAGAATTTATAATGGTTGTAGTAATTTTGGTATCATTGGTGGTAATAAATGGTAATAATGTAAAAATGGAAACAGAGGAGGATAATTTTTACCTTCTTTTGTCAAACGTTTTCAACTACAAGGCACACTTTTGTCAAAGGTTTTCAACTGGACACGTGTGCAGTCATGTGGGATCCACTAGGGGCGTATGCATAGTCTACGCTGTACGGGTTGATTTTGAAGGAAAACGTGTGTTAAATTCAACATTTATTATAATTAACACAATCTATTTTGTGGAAATTGTTAATATTGAGTGTGTGGAGTGTGTTTGAATTTTACTCATTTTATCAAGGATAGGGGATTGTTATAGAATTTACATTGATGTGGAACCATTTATTTTATTCCCTTTATTGAATGTTTAATAAGTCAAGGTCAAATATATATACCATATAATTAAATACATTCAAATACAGTGTTACTATTATTTTCTTTATAACCAAGATATTTTTAATTAAATTATTATATTTATAGTTAGGAACACAGGTTCATCGAAGTGATATGCTATAAGGTGACTTTACAAACTTTGTGTTGAAGATAAGAATGATATTCACATCTAACCCATCTAATTTTTGAGATAAACTATATGATCTTATCTTTAAAATTATGACAAAATTGTAGGCTACTCTTTAATATCAGTTTCGTATAAATATTGAATCTTACTAAACGAGTTAGAGATGAAATAAGTTACAAATGGCTACATAGGGATGTACCAACTCCCTCATTAAGATGAATAAAGAGATTAAAAGTGAGCAATTGAAGTGCAATTTGCATAATGATCCCTACTACATGTTAAAAAAACAAACACCCAAGTGGAGAAGGAAATGTATTGATAATCAGAGTAAAATAGTTTGTTACAATGTATGTTACAAGCTTGCTATGAGCTACTATTTATACTACAAGTTTCAACTAGTTTGCTCCACTTTAACATAGAAAAGATACTGAAAAATTCAAACTAAACAAGCTAAATTAATTGTTGTAGCAGAGTCTCTCATAGCACGCCTCGTACTTGGTCCAATCTTCACCGTTGATCTCCTAAAAATAGATGAAGACAAGCTGCTACACTTGTAATAGGCCACTGCGTATTTTGGCTTCTTTCTGTAGTGGGAAGAAGACGAACTTATGTTGTCCAGGGAAAGCGTCAATTCGTTTTGCGCCTTGGTTTCTGATTGGTCGGAAACTCGATTAATAGTGTTGCATTTTTCATTCATGCCCCTTCTCTGATTCTTGCGTGATCACTTGAATCCCATATTGTTTGGTGCCTGCATTTGTAGTCCCTAAACATTCAAATCTTTTGCACAACAATTTCTGGTCTATAAATTTAGTTTCTTTTTCTGAAATTTCCAATATTCCCCTTCAAGAGGAGCATATGGATTTCTAATGTTCATCTTGATCATGTCATTAACCAAATTAGTTGAAGGAACAACTTTAGTGAATATATCCGCCAATTGATCACAACCCTTAATGAAATCAATTTCTATCTTCTTTTCTAATACTTTCTCTCTTATAAAGTGGCAATCTACTTCTATGTGTTTGATTATTTCATGAAAGATTGGATTCTTAGTTAGATGGATTGCAGATTGATTGTCACTTTTCAACTTTACAGGTTTTATCAAATCTATTCCTAGATCCTTTAAAAGTGTTGTCAACCAAATGATTTCACAGCAAACAAAGGTCATTGCCCTATATTTAGCTTCTGTTGAAAAATGGCTAATGGTAGCCTGCTTCTTTGATCTCCAACTAACAAGAGAGTTACCTATCATTACAAAATATCCAGAAGTAGATCTTCTTGTCATTGGACAACCAGCATAATCTGAATCACTATAAGTAGTGATATCAAGATTTTTATCTTTAGAGAGGAAAATTCCCATACCTATATCACTTTTGATGTACTTTATGACTCTTAAAACTCCCTGAAGATGATTCTTACAAGGGTTCTGCATACATTGACTAAAGATGCCAACATCAAATGTAATGTCAGGCCTTGTGATAGTTAAGTAGATTAATTTACCTATTAAATTTATGTAAAAGGTGGGATCTTCAAGTGGTGCAGAGCTATTCTGTGAAATTTTATATGTTGTACCATAGGTGTAATAACTGGTTTACATGCCAGTAGTCCTGAAGTTTGAATAATCTCTGAAGCATATTTCTTTTGAGAAATATGAAGTCCTTCATCATTTTTAGCTATTTCTTTATGATATCAATTTCTTTTGGAAATTTACTGCCTATGATAATATCATCCACATAAATGAGCATAGCAATGAAACCATTCTCTTTTCCTCTAGTGAAGAGTGAATAATCACTTTTAGATTGAACAAAACCAAGTTCTCTAAGATAACTAGTGAGTTTTGAGTTCCATTGCCTTGATGCATGTTTTAATCCATAAATGCATTTATTTAATTTGCAGACTAATCTATTTGGATCTTCCCCCTGAATTGAAAAAGCTTCATGTAGATTTCTTCATCTAAGTCTCCATTTAAAAATTCATTGTGAACATCTAACTGACATAAACTCCAGTTCTCTTTAGAAGCAAGTGCAAGAAAGATTTTAACTGAAGTTAGTTTAGCTACAGGGCTGAATGTTTCAGTGTATTCAGAATCATATTGTTTAGTGTAACCCTTGGCTACTAATCTAGCTTTTTATTTATCAATCTTGCCTTCTGAATTTAATTTAGTTTTGAATACAAATCTGCATCATATTGGTGTTATGTTAGTTGTTCTTTTAACAATAGTCCATGTATTGTTATCAACCAGGGCTTTCAATTCAAATTGTATTGCCTTCCTCCAATGTTCTTTTGTTATAGCTTCTTCATAAATATCAGGTTCATGTATGAGAGCTAGAGTTATAGAGTAATCTCTATAAGTTTTTGAAAATTTATCATATGCCAGAAAAGCTGAAATAGGATACTTAATTTGCATTTCATTTTTATGTAATGCATATGCTTTGGCTTCATGATGATATATATCTAAACTGGAGGGTAGCTTTCTTACTCTGGTTGTTCTTCTTAAATTTGTTTCTTCTACAATACTTTGTGCAGGTTCTTATATTTCTTCTTCAAGTATGTACTCATCACTATCATGATTACTTAAATTTTCATTTTGATCATCTGGCTCATCATGATTGATTTGTTCTTCCTGAAGGTGTGGTTCATCTGTGTTTTTCTCATTTAACCATTCATAATCCATTTGATCAGGTGCATGTATTAAAATATCATTATCATCACTGATCTTTTCTAGCAAATGGAAACACATCCTCCACAAACATCACATTTCTTGAAATGAAAAAGGTTTTCCTGTTTAAATCATAAATTTTGTATCCTTTTACATTAGCAGGATATCCAACAAAAATACACTTTTGTGATCTTGAATCAAGCTTTGTCCTTCCTACACTTTCAGTACTGGTAAAACACAAAGAACAAAAGGTTTTCAAATTATTGTAAACAAGTTTCTTTTCATAAAATAACTCAAAAGGAGTTTTATTTTCTAAAACTGGACTTGGTGTTCTATTAATCAAATAAGTTGCAGTTTGAACTGATTCTCCCAGAATTTCTTTGGCAATTTAGATTGAAAAAGTAAGGCTCTAGTTACATTCAACAGATGTTGATGTTTTCTTTCTACTACTTCATTCTATTGTGGAGTGTGTGAACATGTTTTCTGGTGTATTATGCCTAATTTATTCAAGACATCTGGCATGTGAAACTCAAGTCCATTATCTGTTCTTATTATCTTAGCTCTTTTCTGCATTTGGTTTTGCATTATCTATATAAAATTAAATAAAGCTGACTTTGTATCTGATTTAATCTAAGCACAAATATCTAAGTAAACCTGCTAAAATCATCAACTATAGTAAGAAAGTAATGGTGACCATTGATAGTAGAGATATCATAAGGACCCCATAAATCACAGTGCAACAACTCTAAAGCATAACTAGAGTTTTTATAACTAACTGGAAAGGGAGATTTGTTTTGATTTGTCTGCATACAGACTTCACAATAAGAAAATTTCTTGCATTGCACTTCAGGATTAGAAACCTGGATAAGAGAAAGTCTACTTGAACTTAAATGTCCTAGTCTAAAATGCCATAGGTGGTCTTTAGCAGCAGCTGCAGAATCTTGGCTTTCTTGACTGTAGATGGCTAGTGCCTTAGGTAAATAACAATAATGCTTGAATAAATAAAGTCCCTTCTTCCCTTCAATCAGTCCAATCTTTGTCACTGATGGAGTCAATGAACAACTTGTCTGCAAAATATGACAAGAGTTCTTGAGAAATAGAAAACTAATAGGGTTGTCATTGCAAACTTTATTTATAGACATTAAGTTAAGTTTGATGGTGGGAACACAAAGAACATTTCTCAGAAAGCAGTTATCTGCTATTCTGATATCACCTGAGTGTGAAATGGGAATTTTAGTGAGATTTGGCAGCTGAACAAAAGCCATAACCTTGTTAACATTGTGAGTGAACAGTTTTACATCACAAATAATATGATCTGAAGCTCCAGAATCAACTATCCAACCAGATCTAGTATTAACTAAAATAGAATTAACTGCAGTAGAATTTATAGAACTTATAATACTTGTTATACCTGCATAGTTCAGCTCTGGAGTGGAGGTATCTGGGAGAGTGCTGACAGAAGGTGTGATGTCCGTAGGAGTAGATTGCTGACCAGAGTTAACAGCTTGAGCACCACTCACTTGTGCAAAATCCATGAGCCGGTGCAACTAGTTATTAGCGAGATTCATTGAACCAGTAGTGCCTGCATTAGTGTTATTTGCATGATATTGGTTTGACCTTCCACCTTGATTTAATCTACCTCCTCTTCCTCTGTAACCACCCCTTCCTCCTTCATTAATTTTTCTTGAGTTATTCTGAGGAAAACCAATCACTTTAAAGCAGTGATCAATGGTGTGGTTAGTGAGATTAGGAAAATTAGGACAAAATAGATTTTTCTTGTCCTTTCTCTTAAAACCAACATTCGTGGCTGCATTTTCTGTTACAGGAAAGAGAACGTCCCTGGACATTTTCTAAGACTCTTCTTGTAGAACAAGAGAGTATGCCTTATCAAGAGAAGGCTTTGGATCCATCAGACTAATCTGACCTCTAACCATCTCAAAACCATCATTCAATCCCATTAAAAATTTGAATATTTTGTCAATGACTTGCATTTTCTCAAAGACATCAAAGATTGAACAAGTGCAATTCTTACAAGCACAAGATGGTATTTGCATGTAGTCACCTAGCTCTTCCCCCAAACCAGAAAACTTGGAGAAGTAGTCAGTGACAAAGTGATTGTCTTGAGTAACTTTGCAAATATCTTGTTGCAATTGATAAATACGCAAATCATTGGGCTGAGCATATATGATTTTCAGCTTATGCCATCCCTCAGTTGCAGTTTCACCAGACATAAAGTACCAAAGTTTAGGGACAACAAATGAAGGCGCCAAACAATATGAGACTCAAGTGATCACGCAAGAATCAGAGAAGGGCGTGATGAAAAACGCAACACTATTAATCGAGTTTCCGACCAATAAAAAACGAAGGCGCAAAACGAATTGAAACTTTCCCTGGACAACATAAGTTCGTCTTCTTCCCACTGCATAAAAGAAGCCAAAATATGCAGTTGTCTAGTACAAGTGCAGCAATTTGTCTTCATCTGTTTTTAGGAGATCAATGGTGAAGATTGGACCAAGTACGAGGCGTGCTATGAGAGACTTTGCTACAACAATTAATTTAGCTTGTTTAGTTTGAATTTTTCATTATCTTTTCTAGGTTATAGTGGAGCAAACTAGTTGAAACTTATAGTTTAAATAGTAGCTCATAGCAAGCTTGTAACATACTATTTTACTCTGATTATCAATACATTTTTTTTCCTCTTGGGTGTTTTTTGTTTTTTTAACACAACAAATAATACTGAAGAGTTTTTCGAAACTAGAAATTGAGAAAAAAAAAAAAAAAAGCAGCAGCCAAGTTGATCATTTGAAAAGGTGTGGGGAATATCATTCCTAAATCCCGTAATTTTGACAATTGTTCAATAATTATGTCATACCCCTCATCTACCTATCCGAACCTTATAAGCTAGTATGATCATCAAACTTTCCAATGGAATTAAAGTTCAATCAACGTTGCGTAGATTTATTGCAACTATGATCGATCAGGATATAAAAGTTCGCAAGACAAAGGAATAAAGGGGAGAAGAAGCAGTAACTTTTGTAAAATTCTACATATGTATGATCTTTTCTAAATAAATTAAAGAATCTCATCACATTAGTAATATAATGTGAATGTAAAATACATAAAAGATGGACTGTTTAACTGTTTAGCATATTCTGAGTTGGACACACTCAGCTAATCATGGAATCATCTCTAATCTTTAACTGTGAAATGAAAATAAGCAACATCTGTAAAATGCAACAACATAGACAATATACTTCGCATGCTTAAGAATATAAGCATTTGTGCTAAAGCTATACATTTATCAATCATTCATTCATATATATATATGTATATGGACGATTTACATCTGACCACCATTTTAGATACTATATAAATGATATAAACGTTTAGGTCTCTAACGTTTCTAATTTTACGACGAAGGATAATATTTGAACTGGGACTAATTAATATTTACGCTAAGGTCCAAAAGTCAAAGTTGGTGAGAGAAAGGGCGAAAAAATGAATTTATTTTCTCTTTTCTATCCTTATCATATTTCATTTTCCTTTTTCTTTAATTACTGATATTACTTTTATGTTTCTTTATTTACTTCCTTTTATCTTTCCTTTTACTTAAAACACCAGTTGTCCTTCATTGTAAATAGATTCCAGACATACATTACTTAATGGTAATAATGTAAACTATTTATGGACCTCATTTTAAATACTTTTAAGTAGCCGTTAGATTCCGTTTGTTACAGTTTTTGACCGTTTGAATTGATGTTTGGTGTATAAATTGAGCATTTTTGGACCATTTTATGTGTGTTGTTGTGTAGAAAAAATTATACCTTCATAGATAAAGAAAACACCCATGGCTTCCCCACCATCATCGTCCAATGTTCGTCGGTTGAGGTATCAAAATGAAGTTTGCAAGAAGAATTGTAATGAGAATACGGTGATGCGCCTCTCGACAACCGCTAAGAATCCGGGGCAATTGTTTCATTGATGTCCGGTCCATGGCTTTTCACATTGGTGCACTCCATTGGATGGTGATTCTTGTAACCAGTCCACAAGCAATACAACTGACCAAGATCAAGTGGAAAGAAGAATGTGAAGGCTTGAAGATCAAATGGACAGAAGCATTAGAAGACTTGAAGACCAGATTGAAAGAAGCATATGGGAATTGAAGACCAGATTCAAAGGAGCATTGGGAGGCTAGAAGCTAATATTTTACTCAAGTTATTTGCAAGCTATGAACATAAATGTGTAATGCAATGTAATGCAAATGAATGAAATAAAGTGAGGATTTCTCTATTAGCACCAAGAGTATCAAAAATACATCAAAGAGTGACAAAATACACACCATAAATACACTGGAATTGGATCAACTACATCAAACAAGCCCCAGAGCAAAAACTAAACAAAATGCCATTGTTTAAAAAAAAACAAGTAGACTACAACAAACAAGTCCCAGAAATAGATTGAAGAAACAAAAACAAGTATAAAGTTACTTCTTCTCGGCAGTCTTCTTAGGTGCAGTCTTCTTAGGTGCAATATTGGTCTTCTTAGGAGCTTGTGCAGGCTGCTTTGTGTTGGTTCCTCTCTTTCTTTTGCCTCCTTGATTGCTTGTGCCTTCACCAGTTGGTTCAGTTGGTGGTGCAAATTCAGTGTTGCTACCCCCATCTCCTTTAGCTCTCTTGCTCTGCACCAAAAGTAACTGGAAATTGTTAGAATGCAAGCTACTAAACAAAACACTAATTTTCAGATAGCACATTAACACAAACCTGGTTGGTGCAGCACCTTGAGTTGTGACCTTTTCCTCCACATTTTCCACAAGTTACTTAAGCCTTCCTCATGCCTTATCCTGCTTTGGATTTACCTTCAAAAGGTTGTTTGTGTCTTACCATCTTAGGTCTTCCCCCTTTGCCTTTTAACAATTGGTGGTTGACAAACCACATCTCGTGACTCTAAATCAGCAGGCCAGAATTAATGTTGGGGGATAGGCTGGATCATGACTTCATAGGCTCTCAAGTAGGCTGTTTTGGTATGTTTTCAGAGATGTATGCCTCACCTTCTTCATTGTTATGAGTTATAACAACCCATGCATGCCTACATGGAATTCCTGATATATCCCATCTCTTGCAATCACAGCTCCACCCATTCAAGTCAACAATGAATCTGTAGTTATAATCATGCACCTCATACTTTCTATTGCATTCACTAACAAGTGTACATCTCCTAGACTCATCTTTGCTAGTGTTCAACTTCTTAAGTACCTTAGGCATTACAATAGCAGTTGAAGCCAATCCCTTTTTCCTCCTTTGTATCAGTCTATTCATGATTTGACACCTTAGATTTTCCATGAAACTGAGAATAAAATGAGCTCTTATGGGATCTATCCAACTATTAAAAGAGTCAGACAAGTTGTTTGTCACATGATCCACCTTAGGGGATGTATCAAATGCATCCCTACTCCAAAATGTAACATCTACGCAGCCACATTTGCATCTTTAATTCTATTCATACCTTTATTGTATCCATACAGAGTGTAAGCTATTGATGCTTGCCAAAAGTACCTTCTCAAGTCAGATGATGGGAACTTCAGCTTGAAGTTATCTTAGATATGTTTAGCACATTTTCTATTGATAACATGACGTGTTTGCTCCTTGATGACTTCCACAAGCCCCTGTACAATGATGGAAATTGAGAAAAATCAGATAAGAGCCAATTAGTTTTAAAATTTTGAATAAAAAATGCAAAGGTAAAAATTAGTTTACCTTTTGCTTGTCAGCCATGAAATGTCATTTCTTGGCAGGGTCAAATCCACTAAACATATGCTCAAGGCATTGTATAAAAAATCTCCAACTAGCTTTGTCTTCAATGTCTACAACAGCTACAACAACTGGGAATATACCTCCCTCAACATCCATCCCAACACAACTCATAAGTCCACCACCAAACCTCCCTTTCAAGTGGCAACCATCAAAAAATAAAAATGGGCTACACCCAGCCACAAATCCAGCTCTCAGTGCATCCAGTCCTAGAAAGAAACTGTGAAAAGTAGGTTGTAGCAGAGTTGGAGTAGGATCATACTTCAACTCAATAAAACATCCATTATTGGTTCTTCTTATCATGTCACAGTACTTGAGCATTAATTGGAATGTCTCAGCTAGATTTCCACCAATTATTTCATGTGCCTTTTGTCTTGCTCCAGACCTTCATGTAGTCAACATCAATCTTGTTCTTATCCTTGATCCAAGCAGTCAAAGATTTTAATCTTGATGTTGGGATGTTTTTTCAATTCATCCACTATATTCTTAGACAACCAATTAACATCCACTTCCCTTGGATCTGATCTCCTAATGCATTGATGTTTACCCTTATATGATTTTATCATCATACACTTCCCTTCAATCCTTGAAGCATGTAACCTCCACTCACAGCTTTTGCCCTTACAACATATGGTGAACCTCTGCTCGTCATTCTTAATCCTTTCAACAATGAACCCCACCCTTATGATGTATTCCTTCACCCTCTCCCTTAACTGCTCTTTACTTGAAAAAAAATGTCCCTCAACAAACTCCCTATCCCATTCATCTACAGCTTCAAACTCATCTTCTACAACTTCCTCCACTTCTATTGGAACCTCATCTTCAAATGCACTATCTTCCACATCCATAGTTGTGTTTCATGTACCAGACTCCCTAGGTCTACCACCTTTATTCACAACATTTTCAGCTCCATCATCTCCCTGCACCTCATCTCCATGCACCCCTGTATCACCACCAGTATTTGCATCATCCATTGGCTCATCCTCACTCTCACCATCACTCCCAGCACACATGACAAACCCAATCTTCTCATCCTCATTCTCATACTCATAAGGGTGTTGTGGCTCATCATCTTCACAATCAATATCAATATCAATCTCTTCCTCTGTATGTGGTGTATATGTATCAGTGGGTGGTGTTGGTGGAGTAAGTGATTTAGGTGTGTTAATGGGATTAGTGGGTGGTGTGTGTGGATTAGGTGATGTAGGTGTGTCAATGGGATCAGTGGTCTCAGTGAGAATGGCATTGGCATGGTTATCACCAAACAACAAGTTCATGAAAGATAAATCATTCATGTCCAAGCTATTGATGCATTTTGTGGGATTTCTACCTGATTGGTTCAGGAGTAGCAGGATGATAGTAGTGATCATCAGTTGGTGGTTCCTCTTGTGGTTGTTCTTGTTGGGCTACATGTTCATCTTAAGCTTTTGGTTCATCATGGACATGTGTTTGTGTTTCAATAGATTGGGATTGTGTTTGTGTTTCACATGGCATTTGATATGGAGTTTCAAGAGGGATTTCATCATGTGACTCAACTTTCTCAGTAGCAGAATCAACAATAACATGCTCAGGCTGGTAAGCATTATCATTAGCAGGTTCAATTTCTTCATCATCTGAACTATCAATTAATATGGTGGAAGAATAAAACACAATTCTTTTAGTAGGAGTAAGGTTATGTCTAGACTTGCACCATCTTCTCCTATAAAACCTAGTCCTATTGCTAGGAACCTCAACATGCTCCTTTGGCACATAAGTCTTATCCCTAGCACATGCATTCAAAACAGATAGTTTTTTCTGAGAAGAAGCTATAGCCAATTAAAGGAGCAGCATATACCATATCCACATACACTTCTACAGATTGATAGCCCTTATTTCTTTCAAACATTTCAGCCACATCAACATCACATGTAATATTTATCCTACTAATCTGATCCTCTACTTCAACAGTTAAAGAAAGCCCCACATTCATGTTATCTTCATCATCACAATCAACAAATCGTCGATACACATCATCAAGCAGATTAGCATGAGTGTACCTTTTTGGATTTATGTTCACTAGAGTCTCCTCCCTCACAGGGGTATGCAAATGCACCATGTAATCATCATATGACCCCATTACTGCAATCAATTTCAACCAACAAAAAGAAAAAACTCAAAAATTACATGAATAAAAAAAACTAGGGTTTAATTTCAGTTTGATTCTTCAATCCGCCAAACATTTATTCACTTTTGCACAATATTTACTAAGAATCAGAGCATAATTGAAGTTTATTAGGAGTATCGTACCTGCTCTACACTGATGAAGCCTAAACCAATCTCAGTCGTCTCCCCTGATGATGTCGAATCAACAACAACACAAATTCTTCCACGCTCAATCAGTTCCAAACGTAAAAACCACGAAATTATGGAGCTTTTTTAGTTGCAGGCATGGAGGTTTTAGAGGAAGACGATGGAGGAGTAAGATTTTTTGCGGGAAAATGAGCGAAGAGAAGAAGTAAATGCGATTGTGAACTCACGGGGGTTTAACAGTCTCAAAACCCTACAAAATATTGTTTTCTCCTTTTTCTTTTAATTCTTACATTTAAAAAAAATGATTATTCATCATAAATAATTATCCAATTTAAAGGAAATGGTTTAATCTATGGGTAAATTGGTCATTTCACGAGTAGTCAACCTTTTGACTGAGAGATGGACCTGAACATTATTTTTGAAAAGATAGTGATTGAAGTGTTTAGGAGGTATCTAAAAAGGTGGTTGTGTGCAAAATCGATGTAATATGTAACATGTAAATATGTAATATTTAATATGGTGTGTCTTGATAGATTATCTCTTCTATAAATTCATATTATATCATACGTTTTGTTTAGATACATTTATCTTATAATTTCTTATCTCCTTTAGGCTTTAGTGCATCTTGATTACATAATTAATTAATTCATTAAGTGCAGTCCATAACTGCGTGCATGCTTATCAATATTCACAAAAGCTAGCATACCAAATGTTAGCACCACCTTTGCTTTACGAAGCCTGAGGGTACAACGTGCTTGCATAAATCTGACACACTTTTCCAGCTGGACACGTAAGCAGTCCCACGCCACGTCGGACTAGCGGTTCCGAGTTTAGACACTTTCATCATTGTCGCCGTTAACTCGTTCGCATGTTAGACACAAGTAGTGGACGGAAAAGAGTGACGGCGTGTTACATTAATCAAAAAGAACGTGCCACGTGCGTGTTCCGTTTGAACCATACAGTATGCGTCTAACACTTTGAGAGGTACGTTAGTGCGTTATTTTACGTGTCATAATTTTTGTGGAAATTGCGGTTTCAAAAGGAGCTTGCACTTTTGGGAAATGACTGTACTAATGGAAATTAAATAAATTATATGTGCACCTTAAATTTTTTATTGTATCAATATCAAATGTGCAAATTAATTAAACATGGGAAACTACGTAATATAGGTCCATGAAGTGAACCTCAACTTTTAACCTGAGGTCATGTTTACTTTAGTACAATTTGCCTTTACTTTTTCATCTTTTCTTGTTTTTCTTCCCTTTTCTTAAGTTTAGCAAAGAGTATATGGATCAATCTTGTGACAATTATACAAAATTAATCACATGCGACAATTTAATCCGAAACATAAACACTTTTACGATCTTCCTATAAAACAAAACACAACAGTTTAGATGGAATTATTAATGATCGTACAAATTATGTTGAAATGATAATGTCATATTTAGTTATAAAAATCACCATAAAAATCTCACACCACGTGCGTCCACTATTTGTACTCACATTGTGTTAAAGTACATAATCACATTAACATTGAGAACCCAAAGCTCTTACATTTTGTGTTCCAAAGGTGTGGATGTAGACAAACTCTTTTTGTAATAGTGTAAACATGAATTTATATTTTGTTTGGGATATACGTGTCTGAACTTGCTTCATAGCATAAATAGGAATTGTTTGAAAAAGTTGATACCAATATTGGGCTATGGTTTTAAGCCGGTCTTAGTGCTACGATAAGTTGTGATGGCAGTGTGTGATTTGATTAAAAATATTATAGTATTGGTTTGGAGTGATATTTTCCACAAAAAAGTAGACTCATAGTTTGACTTGTCGATAGAACCATATCTGATACTCCACCACGTTCCAAATCGCATGCTATTGGAGCCAACTCGTGGTGGGCCAATTATTGGGCCTGGGCTTTATTTTTCAGAGTTGACGAAGACCTGCATTGCATGGCTGCTAATTCCTCATATTATTCCAACGGGACGATTGGTATAAAATTTGAATGGTTATTTGAATATATTTTAATGAAATTGTATTTTGAATGAAATTGAAATGGAAGTATTGAAAGTGTATTTTAGGCCAAATCACTGTTCATTAAGCCATTGACCGATTACAATCGTATAACAAACGACCCCCAAATGAATTATTTAGTTTTGAAGGAAAATTGTTTTACAAAAATTCCAAATATAAAGTGACAAATAAAGAAAGGGATAAGTCAGTGAATAATGCTATTTGCTCTCAACATAAATGCTAGCAATAACATCAGATATCAACTTGATTGACAACTGATTAAATATATTGTATTCGAGTTGTGATTTGTATGTTCAAGATATAAATGAAATTGACAACTTACTACATACAAATGAAGGAAATCAAGTTGAGAACAAATGTAACATAGACATATATACGAAAGAACCTTGACAACTTGTTTACTTGTCTTTTAAAGTCTTTAAGACTTGAAGATATAGAGTCATATAGTAGTAATTGTAGTAGTAGAAGTAGACGACTAGTAGTAAGTATACATGGAATTCTAAGGTATCTACACCATAAGAAAAGAAAGTTATGGGTCGAAACCACAGGGGATGTACGGATCAATTGAATCCTTCAATTGAGGAGACCTTATGGTAAATTTCCACCCCTAATTAATTTTTTATGCAAGCTTGAAATAACAAAATTTTGAGTAAATCCCTTGGATGGTACTTCCCATTTTATCAAACTTCATACATTAGGATTGATGTGTAGTTTTATGCGAAAAGTTAAAGTAATTATAAAAATTAAAAATGAGAAAAAGTATATTTTAAATGGTAAAATGTGTAAATTTTATGTAAAATTGATATTGATTATTATTTATTAGTGGTGGAATAACTTTCGTTTTTAGTTATATATACAGTTTGATAGAATGATTAAAAATAATAAATGTATAAATGTTTGGGATGAAGAAAGTAACAATTATAAATATAAATGGCGGATCGAATGATCAACATTAGTTGGTGAGTGCATGTGAACCACTAGGCACGCACCTATTGGGACACGACCAAGAGGAAGCTATTGAGATGTGATTAAATGCTCAAAGTTAATATGATCATGTGATTAAATGCTCAAACTTAATATGATCGATGTCATACTGCTAACCTGGGGTAATTGGAGTAATATTTAAACCGTCGTTTGAATGCTACTTAGAAATTTGTATTTGTTATGACATTTAAATATTCGAAGATCAAAATGCTTTTACAGTAACAACATTTTTTTCTACCTATATAATAAACCTATAATACCCTATCCAATTACAATTCTATACCAAACACAATTTTAACAATCCCACTACAATTCCAATCACTATTCAGACATTTAAATCGGGGTATTTAAGTCGCATGTCAATCAGCCCCTTAAAAATTGAAATAAATGTCTAGATGTATTCGAAATAAACTATTTTTTCTTCTATTGTAGATAAGAAAAGGAAATCTTTTTCAAATGTTAAATTGTCGAAACAGTTATAACTTATGAATAAAATAATCTATTTTAATATATACTGAAACAATCCTATTTAAACTACCATTTGATGAATTTTGGATAGGGCTAATTACTATATGTCCAAAATTTTGAAAAAATATAATTTTTTCTTCATTTAAATTAGAAGTGTGGTACGTTGATGACAAAAACACACATCGCACCGCCACTGGATATACGTACGGAAATGTAGAACTATCTTGTGTGGGCAAGTTTGATCCCCGAATGTGACTTGCTAACATGACTCTGACTACTCTTTAATTATTAATTTAGTTGCATTCGAAGGTTTAAAGTAGTGCAGTGAAATAAAACTTGAGTAAAAAGGAATAGGTGTATAATCAATCTTTAGTGGAGGTATACGTAATTTAAGAGTTAAGAAATACCGTTAGTAGTTATAATCTTTATCATTAAAAATAAAATTAATTTCATTTGCTTGAATATGTTTTCTAAGTTGATCACTTATTAACTGAAGCCGAACATACGAATGAAATCAACTAGGCCATCTTTAATGGTGACGCCTCATGTCGTCGGGCGTTTTTTCTGCAGTGGTGATGCGTCGTCGTCACGTCGTGATTCCCACGTCAATTTTTTTATTTATTTTTTCAGTTTACATATTATAAGATTGTTTAGAAATTGGAATTAACCAAATTGCATTTTATTGAAAACGTTTTATAATTTATTGAGATAGAACAAACAACGAATATATTACAACATAGTGCGAGGAATTTAAAGCAAACGAAATTAAAATGCAACAAATCCACAACACATAACATCGAAACAAACAAACACACAAGTTCGATTGGAGATCTGTATCCTCCAAATATGTTCCATCAAGTTGTTTGTTAGTTGGGTGTGCGTGATTAAACTATGCATCCGACGTAAATTGTTTATGTATTCCAGGATAGTATTTATTGTAGATGGCACCCGACAGATACGAACCCCATCAATGAGATCCGGTACATGCTCACTGGTATCTTGTTCGAACTCTTCAATTTCTTCGTCATAGTTTAGGTATTTGTGGCGCTCACCTTCAACTATCATATTGTGGAGTGTTATGCAACAATCCATGATCTTTTTGAGAACGACTTTGTTGTGCGCGAGTGCCGGATTTCATATAATTGCAAACCGTGCTTGCATAACTCCGAAAGTACGTTCAACATCTTTGCGGTAGGACTCTTGAAGCTCGGAGAACTTGGATTGTTTGTGAGTTACTGGATTCTGAATGGCAGGAACAAATGTAGCCGAAGCTGGGTAGATCTCATCGGTTAGATAGTAAGGCATGTTGTATTGATGGCCATTGACCTCAAAGTTGACCTGATGGGTCGTGCCATTAAAGAGATCGTCGAACACCGGTGAACGTTGCACGATTGATAAGTCATTGTATTTTCCGGAAACCCCAAAGAATGAATGCCATATCTAAATATCTTGGGATGCTACTGCTTCTAACAAAAGAGTAGGCTTTTTACTTGTGCCTTGGAACTGACCGTGCCACGCCTTCGGACAGTTCTTCCATGTCCAGTACATTCAGTCGATACTCCCAAGCATGCCCACAAACCCTCGTGCACTGTTGATTGCTAACAACCTTCGCAAATCTTCCTCATTGGCCGTACACATGTATGTTGGTCCGACTCAACAACAACGGCGTCACAAAAACAATCTAGATACTCGAGAGTCGTGCTTTCACCGAGCCGACAATACTCATCAACCGAGTCGGCAGATGCCTCATAAGCTAGCATGCATATTGCGGCGGTACATTTTTGTAGTGTGGTTATCCCTGGCCGGCCAATAGCATCCGGTCTGCATACAAAGTAATCATCTTAACGCAATACGCCTCCAATCACCCGTTCAAACAACGGTCTCTTCATTCTGAATCTCTGTCAAAATTTTGATGCATATGTTGGACGAACACCGAAGTAGTCTCGCTCCATGCCCACAACATGCGATTCTCACTCTCTGTCAATGTGAGCAAGTGTGTAGCCACTACGTCGTGGCTTGACCTATTGTTGTTAGATCACATTTGGCATGTTCTGCATTATCATGTTTGCATTTGTACGAAAGGATTGGATGTAGAAGAGCCATCGAAAAGTTCATCAGATGACGAACTGTTCTCGGATGAAGTACTGTTTTCTGGTACTGGGTTCAACATGATTATAGTTGGAAAGAATTAGTGGATAGAGTGTTTTCAGTTTAATTAATACAGAGGAAGAAGGAATGAGGGTGTTGTGTCTACAAATGAGTTCCATGATTGCATTATACAGACAATTTGCTGGAGATAAGAATGTGTCATTCATTAGTCATAGCTCAGTCACTTCAACATGGAATTCCCGACAAAAGTAAATATAAAGTGTATGGACTTAACAAGATCTGACAAGATTCCCGACAAAGTAAAGTAAAGATAAGATGCTTGACAAATTCGAATTCAAACACAAACAAAATGCACATTGATTTTATTACAAACAAGCCACACATCGGAAAGTAAAATACAAACAAGCCACACTTCGAAAAGTAAAAAATACAAACAAGCCACACTACAGAAGGAAAAGTAAAAATAAACAAGCCACATTTCGATCCTTAGCCATTAGTCCGATCCAAACAACTGTTTGCCTAGTTCTTTTAAGTGTGCTTTGGCATCGTTGGACAAGTTGTCGTAGTTTCCCATAAGTGACAAATACGTGTCCATCATCTTGGCCTTTGACTTAGCTCCCCCTTCTCGTGAGCAAGCTCCAACTTTTGCTTTTCCACTTCAAGAAATTTGGGATAATTCTCATTAAAGTTAGTAATTCCCTCGTCCATTACATCCATTGATGAGTTGCTGGAACTGACATTATTAGCCAACTTCTTGACCTTGTTACGACCAATGAGTCGTTTGATACTTGCCGCACTTTCATAACCCCGGTTTCGCTTACTTCCACTACTGCCACCTGCTGATTTCATTGGTTGATCACCTACATCAACATCGTCACCCTCAAACTCAGACTTCCCAGGTAGTACCACTTCTTCATGGTTTCCTCCTGTTTGATCTTGAGTTCCTACTTTGGGTATGATTTCATGGCATCCCACTGTTTGAACGTTGTAAATGAGATGTGGTGCTTTGATTTCTCTCTGTATATTTCTTGGGCAGTGTCTCTCACATCAGACTTATTGTAGCCACTTCGATTGTTGACCATGAATGTAGCACGCTCCACACAAATCAACCAATGATTTATGTCATCTCTTAGCCGCCCCCATCTTCCACGAAGCGAATCATGAGAACGGAATTTATCCATCCCGGTCATCATTCATATCCTCTTGATATCCTTGTACTTCTCCGCAACGAAACGGAACAATTTACAGTACTTCTGCTCCGTTTCAACAATAGCATTTTGACTGGCCTCCATGTAGGCTGAGATGAGAGTCAAATCCTCACTCTCGTTGTATGGGTTATTCCGTATGGTTGTTGTGTTGGTTGCCGCTCCTCCGGTGGATTTCGCTTTCCCACGCCTCCGGATTGGTGTTTTCTTGGTTGAGTTTCAAGAACAACCTCCTCTTCCGATGTTTGTGAAAACATTGGTGTTTGGGAGGTTGGAGATTTGTAATTTTGAATGTAGGGATCTTGGTAGGAGCTTTGGAACAAAGGTCGAACGTGACTCGGTTAGGATTGGTAAGAAGTGTTTTCGAAGTGAGCTTGCATGTACTCATGATATTTGTCGGGTTTGTTGATTTTCAACAACTGAAAATACTCCGCGTCCATCTGGCCGAACAATTGAAGTGGATAGGGTGTTTTGAGGGGGAGATAGTTTATTAAGTTTAATTAAGAGGGAAAGAGGGGTTGGAGTTGGGATGATCTGAAAAATATCAATCAAGATTGGTCTCATTTTATAGATCTCGAAAAAATATAGTCGTCGGTGATATTTATTTATTTTTTTATTTTGTATTTTTAGAGATATTACCGTTTTTTAATGGATATAATTCGAAATTCTTTTTGAAAAAAAGAAGGAGCCGGCGTTTGCCATTGGCTGCTGCCATTCACGCCAGCTTGATGGCGACGCGACGTGGGACACCGCATCGCGTTACGATGCATGTAACGACGCGTCGTTACTCATTCTTTGAACGCGCAACACTGCGCGTCTGGCTGGACAACGCGGGCGCACGTCGTGCCCATTGTAGCTGGCCCAACCGGAACTAGATATGCTATGGGAGGGTGATTTACTTGGACAAGTTGTGATCGCCTAGCACCATTGTTTGATTGCAGTGATTGAGTGGCAGCATGTAGTTTTAGGTTTTTGTAATGTTTGACTCCTCAAATATATTGCATGCATACTATTTCTACGTCTTGAATCAAGAAATTAAACATTATATTTTCCTAGGTGTTAAGTAATAGTGAGATCCGACTAACGGTAAGATCTACCAACACATACATTTCTAGAGGAATTAATTCTTTTTCAGATTTTCTTTTCTTTTTCCACATTTTCCCTCAAAACTGTATAGCCTACATGTATTAAGCAATGAAGGTAAAATTTCCAACATTGCTGACAAATGGAACCATCACCAACTAATGGCAGAAAAAGACATATGAACAAACATTTGTCCCAATTAATACCATGAATTAGTCTTCTCAAAAGCTACTTGACACAAAAGGGCCTAGGATTATCATTTAGGACGAGTTATTTTCAACTGAAAACCACTTCAGTTTAGTTCAGTTTAGTTCAGTTCAATTCAATTCAATTTAATTATTCGACTTAATTTTAATTTATATCTTATTTCAATTCAGTTTAATCCAGTTTAATAAATTTTTATTAAAAAGAATATAACCTTATTAACAAGAATCAATTCTCAAGGTATTTATGGAAACTTTCCATTCAAATGGAGGTTCGTGGATACTTGGGGCTCCTCACTGTAAACCGTTTATGTTTTGTCATGAGTGGATTAGTATTCCATCATGCAGACATGTCCGCCACACTTTATATTCGTTCACTGGTTCATTATAGGCAAGGCCATTAGTTGATAACTGAATATAAAGTGTAGTATATTTTCGCTGATATTTAAATTCAAGTCTGGATCTGAGTTCGATCTTTAATCATTGAATTGTGGAATTTACGTATAAAATAAGTTCTCAGTACTTCCTCACTTCTTTGCCAGTTAGGACCTCTTTAGAAAGATTATTCGGTCGAAAATTAAATGTAATATAAGAAGTTTATTTCTGTATAAGTTCGAACCAGGTCCTTGTCTTAAGAATTTTATAAATTGTAGTTGGGTTTTAAAGATTCCATTGATAAGAAATACAAGCTAGCTAGAAGGGGTGCTTATCTAGGGTGGTCATCATCGTATTACAAAATCAAAATCATGATAACAAAGTGTCATGTGATCACTTAAAAAAAGGGATATGCAGCAATCCTAAGTTATTCTACAAATGTAAAGGATTAATCGAATAGTGTTTTATCATTAATTCACCTTATCAAACGGTGGTTGTACCTACTTTATATATTATATACTTAGTAGTACATGATAAGTACAAAACGATATAGATAATATAGGAAATGGTATCCTAACTTTATATATCTACACAAATCTACTAAGCCAATCCATGTATTATTTCCAATTTAAAATTATTTCAATTTCATTAATTCATTTCAATTTAATATTATTCAATTAAACTAATTCTACCCAGTTATAATTTATACTTTACTTCAATTCAATTTCATTTAGTTCAGTTCAGTTCAATTCAATTTAGTACAATAAATTTGAGTTAAAAAGAACAAAGCCTAAAACTGAAAATTTCAAATACAAATTTAAGTGCTACATGCTTACACGGCTACCCCGAGTAAATTGAGCAATATATATGTTAGGGTTAAGATAAAGAGATTATCGCAAATCTTTATAGAACGATTGTGGCAATAGAGAAAAGATTGAATTATAATTTCAGCTCAGTTTATATATTCATTTTAGTTATATTTAAACAAATAGAACAAAGTTTAAATTTGAACTAAAATTCGACGTCATTAAACTCAATGATCCAGTAGCCAACATACGGTATGGTTCGGCATGTGGGCTCGTGTAGCACGATCTAGGCCCATCATACCAATCTCTTGATGGCCGGTTTTCAAGCCCAAATTTAACACTTTGCTAAGTTTAGTGAATAGCTATAACTATAGTCTATATACTTGCATCAATTTGTATGATGCATTGGGCAAACTCAATAACAAACGGACCCATTCAGGTAGCACTCACAATCGTTTATAGCATTCGAGGCTCAGAGTGGACAATATCATCAATCATGCAAAAAAACACTTGTTCTCATGCTGAAGACAGAAGTCTAAACGTCTGTAAACAAACACATACTAGTAAGATATTTATCCATGATCCTTACAAGCCCGGTTTTGAGCTCAAAACACACCTAATAATAACTCTAACTCACCACACTAAACACATGTGGTTCACTATATACATCAATAACTACCCTTGCTGGACAAGGTGCAAGGATTATTATGGTTCGCCACCCATATAGCGATGTTTATTGGCATATATTAAGTCGATTTTAGTTTGCAAAAACATAACAGAATGCTCCGAATGCAATTGAATCGATTACATGATGGAGCAAGCATTTGGATTCTCATCGCTGAAAATTTGAGGGGGCGGGGGATAAGAATGGTCCATGTAGTACATTGGGGGCCAGTATTCGCTTCTCCTGATGTCAACCTTTGTTTCGTTTTCATCCTTGTTCTCTGCTTCTTCTTTCTTTTCTTCTGCCTTCTCTTCCTTCTTCTCTTCCTCTTTCTTCTCCTCTTTTTTCTCCTCCTCCTTTACAATGGAGGCTTGTTTCCCAGTTTTTCTGTAGACGTCGTTTACAAGCTTGTCTGGATCAAGAACACCTTTGACAATCACCTGATCATTTCCAAAATCTGTTGTGACTGACTCTACACCTGCCAAGCATAGCAATGTTAAGTCTAAAAGTAATGTTCGGGACGTGGTAAATCTACTACAACTACTAAACTAAATCCAGCAAGTGTGACATGCATGATATCTTGTTCTTCTATGCAACAAGTCATAATTAACACAGCCGATCACTATGATACATTCGTAGAATTCGAATATTTGAGTAATTAAGCAAATAGTCTGAGTCTGACATAGTAGTGTTATTAACATAATGTGGCAAATCAAATCGGCTAGTGCATTAAAGTGTTTATGAGATGAAACAGTACATAAACATTAACCAGTCGTAAATGTTTACTACAGGGATAATAAATCGAACATGATATAACCTCGTGCAGTACTGACTACTGAAGCATTCTTCCAATATATGAAAGCCAAGGAAAATGAAAAGAATCAGTGTATAGTTAGTTACCTTTGATCTTTCCAACTCTCTTCTGGAGTACCTGAGCACATGCTTCACAGTGCATTCGAACTCTCAACACAACAGTTATTACAGCTGGAGGCTGCACATGGACAGGAACATGAACATAAAAGATTATGTACATAGCATTCATGTATTGTCAATTAACTGCCTGACATGAAAAAATTGACGAATGTACTTCTCGCTCATTAGAAGAAAATAATCAATTCACACATTAGAGACTATTGATCCAAGACTAACAGGCAGGATTAGGAATTTATTTAAGACTAGCAGGCCCAGAAGCAATAAGCCGTAGATGTCAAAGTAACTTGGAGGCTGTCGATGGAATTGCGACTTTGGACAGCCACAGCCCTATGTTACAGGTTCCATGCAGAGTGTCGAGTGTCCAACAGGGGTATGCCAGGGGAACTTATTAAAGAGTCCGTTTACAACTTACATAACCCAAATCCCTTAACAAATTTAGTGTCATCGCTGGCTACAGATGAATGGAAATGAAGAAAGAAAACAACAAAATTGAGCAGAAAAGGAGCAAATGGTGAAAGATCCAAGACAATCCACATGGTACATATCTGGTGGTCCACAAGATGAGTAGCATGAGAGATAGAATAGTAGTACAGGTTTTGAATGGATTTAATAGTTGGACCTGAAATGTTATCTTTGGGTTCAAAAAACAAAGTAGTCTGACATAAACATTCACACTCTTGGGTCTTGTTACCATCACAGTGAACTTTGTTGTCCATACATGAATATCATCATATATGGGTCAGCCTCAGCCCATTTTCATTGTGAAATGTGCCACTGGGTTTATGTCCCCAATTTTACTTGGACAAAAATAAATACTAGTTTTACCGTATTTATCTACTCTATTTAAACGCTTACGCTATTTATTAAGCGTATTAAGCATAAAATATACTACATGGAAACTCATTTCATTCTTCATATTTATGATAATAATAATACTAATGATGTGGTTTTAAATAGTTCAATTTCAGCAGATAAAGATAGTAACTACAGCACTACAGCAGCCTCACAAGTTGTAACTTGCCAGTATTTGCTATCAGCCAAATACTCCTCTGCCTTCCCACCCAACCCACACACTTGTATTTCCTCATCTTAATTGAGGCGGGACCAACAACTCCGAAAAAGAAAATATTTATTATCGATCATCTACTACAAAAACTCGTTTTGGATTGTTCAAATTTCATTTTATTTTGAAGTTTCACCATAAATATATTTTGAAAATACGAATTGGATTGCCTCAGCTATCCCAAACCAACTTACTCCACAAATACACGTGCTCTAATACTTATTCCCGTCCGGATTGGAGCCTAAGGACAACATCTAAGTTCGGACAAAACCCTTTCCCTAAGTAATAAGGTGGCCAAAATCTTACCAATAGTCTGTATTACTACTATTTAATCAAAGTCACAACAACTTATTTTCCTGTTTTTAGCTCCTGATACTTTGATTAGAATACTACTCAATAACATTAGTGGTAAAGACATGTACAATTGAACTATTATTGAGTTAATTACCTCTTCTTTCTTTTCTTCTTTGGGTTCCTCCTCCTTTTTCTCCTCCTTGTTTTCTTCAGGTGGCTTTGGCAATGGCGAAATGATATCGACTTTCCTGCCTGTTTTCTTCAGAATCCTAGCACTCACCTTGATAGGGTCTGCCTCCTTCCCTTTGACCACCACTTTGCTAGCCTTGCAATCCGTCGTCACATCCTCCACCCCTGTTTCATTAACAAAAAGTCTTTTTAGACCATCTAGCAACTAAGCACGCTATAAAGCTACGAACATTAAATTGGTAAACATATTCGATCCTCAAAATGTCACTACTCGAGCTGTTAAGAAATTTCAATTCTCACATTAACAACCATCCTATCTTACGTCGATAGGCTAATCCATCGGATGTTACAGTTAGTAGAATATTCCATGCTCTTCGTCCATGCCTAGAAAGCATATAAGTTCAAATCCAAAACGGATTTATTTCCTCCATAGCTAAATTATCAGGTGCAAAAGATAAGTCTAGCTAGCTAGCCAGTAGTATAAATTTTGAAATAAAAAATGAGAAGTGAAATCCTTGACTGAGTACCATAGCATAGGCCTACAAGTTACATCAAGTCAATATGATAGTATATTGAGATTGCTGTGACATCATAACCACTAGTCTCCTCAAAGAGATATTTGTTGGGATTCAAAACGTACCATTCACGAATATTACACATGGTGCTAGTTGCATATACCTCTTATTATTTCTTCTTCTTAGGAAAGTAAGATTGCGATCCAATGGTTTATTTACATTTGATTTACTATCTATGTTTTCAAATTATCTATTAAATGTTTTATTTAAATAAAATGTCTTTTCTTGGAATAAAGATTTACCCCCCAATGGTAGTCGTTTTGGTTCCCATTATCATTTCACAAAAACATGATTTGAGAATTGAGATCCACACTTGAATGACATATATATAGGAGCCAAATTTCAATAATACAGCAAGACGTAAATTTTAATCATGTTACATAATTAGTAGAGTAATTAGGAGTAGTAATTGGTGCAGTGTACTATGCATGTGACGAATTGAAAAACGTGCTGATGAATGAAAAAGCAATTTCTTACTACTAAAAGTCCTAAAATTTTAATTATATCATAATGTCGGTTCCGTCCAATTGTCATTCCCTACGTCAAATACAACACACCAACCAACCAACATTTGAACATTAACAATATTTAATTAAATTTAGGTCCCTTAAATTAATCATATTTGTAATACTAATACCTTGAGGAGTACTTATGAAATAGTATACCCACCTGATCCTTGTACTTTACACTGATGAAATTTCAGAAAGTTATAGCTTATTGCTAAATTGCAAGTACCACAACATTTTTTGTCTCAGCTGTAATTTTATTATAATTATAATCCACTTTCTAATTTCAGAAAAGAGCTAGGCCAGTAAAAAATATGAAATCTCCTTTAGACTTGGCTACAATTAGACAAAGACTCATTTCATTTGAAGACCTTATTATTTTCCTACTGGTAGTACAAGTAATTATTAATCTTAATTTTACATGAGCAAAAATTTAGAAGCAATTTTGAAAAGAAAGGGTCCAATTTCCAAGATTTCATTTTCTGAAAAAACAAAAATGGTGAACAAGAAGATGAATTAATACCTTGAAATCCCTTAAGGGATCTAGCAACTTTTCTAGCACAAGCCTCACAATGCATGTCAACTTTGAGCACAATTTCTTGAGGTTCTTCAACCTTCTTTTCCTCTTCTTCCTTCTTCTTCTCCTCTTCTTTTTTCTCTTCTTTCTTCTCTACTTCCTTCTTCACCTCCTCTTTCTTCTCCTTCAATTCAACAAAACAAACACATACACACAATCACTAACCAAACAAGAAACAATGAGACAAGAAAATTAACGCTTCACCTCCAACCGACAGGTTGGGTTCGAGTCACCTTTGCCGTTTCAAAAAAGAGTAAGACAAGAAAAGCATGAAATGCAAATTATTAACAAGAAATGAAGAAGAAGACAAGTTAGAAGAAGATTATAACTCACTTCACCCATGATTAGTTAGCTAGCTAGCTTCTAGTAAAAGGCAAAATGAATGTAGCTAAGCAAGTTTTTGAATTTGTTTGAGAAGTGGTAGTGTAACTAATATTTGTAGCGAATGGATGGATGGGTATGAAATGAAATGAGAAATATAAAGGAGAGTGAGTGACAGTGTAATCTGACGTGTGTTTTAATGCGAGTCAGACAATTTTTCTATGGCTGACTCAGCGCTTTCATTATTTTGCCTTCATCTGCCACTGTATTTTACTGAAAAATAAATATACATTGTGGTGGTAATAATTTCTTTTTGTTTTCTAATTTGTAAGATAACAGTAATTTCATTTTTTGCCTTGAAGGTAACTTAGTCAAATTGGTACAGCTGACTCACATTTTAATGCTTTCTTTTACCTAATTTCTGCTATATTTTCTCAATATATGCAAAGTTTTCAAAAGTAGGAACATTCTTTATCTCTTTTACTCATGATAAACATAAGAATGAAAATTCTAGAAATTTTGACAAATGAAGAGGAAAATAGCATTAAATTAAATGGGATAGGAAAAAGGTATAGATCAAAATGTTTGTAGTAGATTGGCAGGATGAGATTTTCGTTTAACAAGGTTACTAGTTCGACCCCAAAATGAAAGATTAGTTTATTTGTATATAGATTGGTAGCTAGAGTCTAGAAATATAGTATCTATCACTGAAGAAAAATTGTTATATTTGTCAAGATTTATTAGTCACGATCTTTGAACCGTGACACACACACACTATTCGCTACGTACAACGATAACGTTTGTAAACCTTCGTAGCAAAGATGAAAGTCAATTTTACACGACGTGGTCCATCAGTCACGGTCCAACTTCACAAATAAGCCAGCAAGCCAATAAATCATTTTAGTTACGGGAAAACGAAAAAGAGAATACTAAAAATCTATCAGATGTCTTACTCCAAATAAATTGTTATCAATCGATCAGAACAATTACGTATGAACGGAATCTACGCCTTGCTTCCAAAGGAGACTCTTCCAATCAACACTTGGCTTCCAATCAATTGACGCCTAGCTTCGTTTTAGTAATTGATAAAATTTAAATTCTTCATCGAGTTTCACTTTGTACGAATGTTTTGAGTTGAGCCATTTTTTATGACTCTGGCAAGGGGTGTGAAATCATCCTCAATATGGAGCAAGGGAGGTTGCAAATACAAAAAAAATTAAAACCTCAGGTTAGGACCAGGAGTTTTCACTTTTTAAGTCCACGAGTTCACATGAAGACATTAATTTGATAGATCGATAATGTTGCGTCATAAAGCAAGTCCTCCATTTAACAGAGTGAAAGGAACATGATTTCATAAGTAACGAGTAGAAAATCTATATATGTTAGATACAAGATGAATTATTGAAAATATTGGAGCCCATTAACCCAAATAATACGGAATGTGATAGCAATCTTGTTAGGATTGCATTCTTTTTGTTTATAAAAACTTTTTTACAATAAATTTATCTATCACGTTATCATATTAATATTACACCATTTATAATATATATATTATGCATTGCCAATGACTAATTTTATTATTAAATATATTTTACGATTCAACATATAATATTGATTCAGTATTATTTAAAAGTTAAAATTAAACAAGCATACGAAATAAATATGATGAGCCTTGTAATGAATATCAAAATTTGTAAAAAGATAAAAAGCTAGTAAGTAATTGACGAATGGGGCAACAACATGTGGCTAGTTGTTATCTACTTGCGGCTGGCTGGACACGAAAGAGCGCGTGTGAGTGAGTGGAGAATGGGAATTGAAAGGAAATGGAAAGATGATTGACGCACTTTTGTTTTTGTGTCTTCGAGTAGTGGACTTCATACTACTGGGCTACTGGCAAAAGAATCTCCATTCTCACTCACAAAGGATTCTATCATGCTTCAATCATCATTCATCCAAATATCCATGTCCAACTCCACTTGCATTTCTATACTTATGTCAATCATCCACCCGTTCACTCGGTCGAACCTAAATTCGATATCTTAATCATGTTAAAGTTTAGTAAAATCTTTACTAACACGAAACTTCTTGCTAAATTATATGAACACCAATATTAATTAGGGCCTAAAAAATGAGAAGGCCCCTTATTTATATGATTTTTTATTAAATATAATTATGTAAATAAATTAGTTTAGTAAATTATAGAATTAGTGTGTATACTTTTAATAAGTAAATAGACAAGACAATTAAGTTTGATTGAATCAAGAAAGAGTAAATATTCTTGTCTTTTTATTTGCCTTGGAACCATAGAAACAAAAATCTACCTATTATAGTATATAGACTAGAAATAACTCACACCACAATTCCAAGTTCTGCCCATTCAGATCAGTTGGCTCTTCTTTTTTAGTTGGTTTTTAAGTTCCATTCTTGATGAAATTAGATTTTGGTTTCACTATAATGAATGTAGCTTTTATACTCATTTAATATTAATGTATATTTTTCTTCCAAATAAAAAAATGGGCTCAATTTTATATTTGTATTAGACCTTCAAAAAAAAATTGTCTCAGGTCCTCGAAATAGTTAGGCCGCCCTTGTTTTTCTGGCTCTTGACTAAGTAAACAATTTCAATCAAGAGAAATTAAGACTCATGTTACGACGTGGTTTCACGTCTTAAGTTATAACTATTTCAAGTTGTCTTTAGCTTTTCTATATGTGACTTAGAGATAAGTTAGTTGGATTTGAAGATGTAGTTCTCTTTATTGATCGATTATCTTGCATCTAGAGATGTCTAGAGTAGGTTTGTGTTTACTATCAATCACGAATTATTATATACTGAATATTTTCGTCTTTTTCACTTTGCATCTTTTCATAAACTTTCTTATACTTTCACTCATATAATTGTCTGATTGTTTCACATAGAACTGAAGTTGAGTTATATTTATTTAAGTTACGTGTTTGTATATAATAATTATATAAAAATTTAATTCGAATTAAAATAATTTAACTATATATGCTAAAACAATCAGTGTAACTCTGAGTAAAATTAGCCACAAGTCTGGAAAAGAATGGAATAAAGTGTATGGTACTTGGAAGTTGGAGGGTATGCTGGGTAAGGAACAACGTTTTACATGGTTTTGTGAAATGAATATCTCATGAAATGGTTCATTATTATTTGTTACAAACTTACTATCACTATCGAACCCATATCATGTTTACAGTTACGTACATAAATAGCTAACTTTCATTCTGATTGTACCCAATCCAGTATGCATGCATATATTATTAAAAAAGGGCAGAATCTCAAATAAATACACATATTATAATATTCTAATCTGGAGTTTCCATCTGGAAATCAAGTGATCCACACATTATTATCAAACTATGGAGGAAGAATAATTATATGATAGATTAAAACATTTCAAGCAAGTGACGCACACTATAAGTTATAATAAAATTCACTATCAATTGTGACTTGGCCAAATGACGAACATATCTAAATTATGACAGCCATGCAAATTAATTTTCTCCCATACTTTATTTATTGCACAAAAATGCATCGAAGGTATATGTATGAGTTGAAAATTAATTAATTTATTAAGTTCAAATAATGAGAAATATGTAAAAATGATAGAAAATAAATAATCAAATAAATAATGAACCAAAATCAGAAAGTCAGCTAGAGACACATAATTTAATGTAGTTCGGTAATTGCCTACGTCCACGGAGACCTATCAACAACTTTATTGATACTTAGGTTACAACCATACGACACAATATAAATAATCTCACATAGAAGATAAGACCAACCTAATTATATGTTATTCTCCGAAGTTATGATCCTTAACTTCCTATGATGAAGATTGAAGGTTCTGATCTTATCTATGAAACAAGCCCCATTGACTATATATAGAGAACTCAATTACCAAATCCTACTAGAACAAGAAAATCAATTACTAATTCTTCTTGTATCAGAATATCACTAGAACTCCTTCTAGAATCAGGAATCTGAATTAGTTAAATTCCTAACTAATTCTCCAGTTTTTCATATCCCGGATTTGGTCACCAATGTTGATTCCATATTTAATCTTAGTCGTCAACAATCAATATCATTGTTGAGTTAACACTCTCACAATCTCCACCTTAACCCCAATCAATGATTCAATCAACTGATCTCAATGTATCCCTGAAGTTACTTGTCTTGTGTCTTCAGTGTTTTCCCAAATATTTCCGCTACACTCTAACACCACACACTTCAGCAATCCTCAGTAAAAGTGTATCTAATGCACATGTACTTCATTACCTCCTTGATATTAAGCTAACCAACTTCACATAATTCCTTATTTTGGAGTTAAACCCTGAACAATATAGTATATGTTAATTTCATTATGGGTATACACTTAATTGAGTCGTACTTAAACATATTTTTGAGCGGAGAAATAGATAATTGTACAAATGAAAGTCGAATTACAAACTAACGTATAAGAAATGCTACGATAGTACACATTCATTCCAATGTACATTTTTTAAAACGATTAAAGGATGACTCGATCCGCAACCTATTGATTGGAGGTAAAACATATTACAAATCCAATGCACATCATAATACACTTAAACCTCACGTTTTTTCTACCAAGACGAGCGCAAACCTACCTATTCGAACGACCTATAAGCTACTTGAATTTTGATATATCTAGAAATTTAAGAGGTGGCATCAACCTCAACATCAAATTTAGACAATAATTAATTTATAACTATCCAATCTACTCGCTTGAATTATAATTTAAAAAATATATTTTTTAAAACCGCAATATACTTAATGAGGAAGTCATAGGAGAGATCACCTTCACATAAAAGTCTTATTTTCATTAATTATACAATAACCCCAAACAAAAAGCAAGCTACTAGAAATACGCCAACCCACATTTCATTCATTAATTTTGCAAAACCCTACCTAATAGAAAATTCCTCTCTCTAGAATTTCACCTCCTTCCCCTGTGTTGCTTTGATTCGCCGGAAACCTCCTCAAAGTCGTCGGAAACTGCTTGACCACTTCATCTCGGCGTGGTATCTATGTCATTGAGCTCGAAGATCTCCATCTCGACGTGGTTTCATGTTATTGAGTCGAAAATGCTAAAAAACGGCTAGATCTAACCGGAAACAACATCACAAAGATACGAAAAGCTAGTCTCTACCTAGTTTTTGCGAATCGGTGATTATTTTGATGGTTTTCATCTCACAATCTCATTTTCACTTGAATCTCTACTGATTTATTTGAAATTCGTGTTATATGATGATATTTGTATATGCATATCTAGTGTTTTCATCAATTTTAGTTCAGATTCAAAAAATAGATTTGAAAATCACGCACAACACTGATAAAATGTTCTTGAAGATTTTTTTAATGAATTGGATTATATCAGTAATGTTCTAGACTATATTGATGATGCTCACTTAAACAAAGTATGATTATATCTATTGTTCATTTAACAAATATTTTAAAATCAGTACTTTATTGCATAAGATTAATGTAGTTACTAATATTTTTGATGTTTTTGTTGATATATTTAATGTTTTAATGATATACATCAAAACTTAAACACTAATCTTGATAATCGTGACGTTATTATCCTATATTATGTATGTATTGTTCTAAATCATTCTTTCAATGTTTTTGAAAATGTCTGAAATGAATCTAGAAGTGCATAAAAATTCGAAAAACACTAACTAACGACATTATTGTCTAAATTATATGTTTAATGTTTTCAATCATAACTACAATGTTCAGTATTATGCTTACATGTTCTCAATTATGTGTGTGATTTTCCTGCTTGTTCAACTACAACCTCATGAATGAAAAAAGTATAATGTAATTTTTAGTGTGATGTATGAAATGTTCTCAGTGATGTGTGTAAGGTTTATGCTAATGCATATAATGTTCTTTGCACATATAAGTGTAGATATGAAGTTGACATGAATCTTGTCGGGAGTCTTGAATGGATGACCAAGCATGTAGATAAATTGCATACTATGTACATAAATCACTAATCAGTTTGAAAATAAATCTCAAAAAAGTCTATGTAAGAGAAAAAATGATGTCATTATCCAACAATGTTCTTACGTATATATGTAATGTTCTTACGTATATATGTAATATTCTCAATCATGAGTATACATATTTTTCAAGTATATGTTACGATTTCCACAATATATGTACGTATTGTCATGTTCTCATTTATATGATTGATGTTCGAGGATATAATGTTCTTAACTATATTGGTACCGTTTACAACTATTTTATATGTATTAGTAATGTTTACATATATTTGGGTAATGTTATCATCTATTTGAGTAATGTTCTTATCTATTTATTGAAAATGATGGTTCATTTTTTATTTGATCTGAAATGGATCTACTCAATAACCTGAAAAATTATGTAACCCGATCTAGCAACCCGTGAAATGGATTGGAAGTGTAGTAAATTCACCTATTCTAGTAATGATTTTGCCTATTTGAGTAATGTATTGAGCTATTTCGGTAATATTTTCGTTTATTTGAGAATGACGGTTTATTATCAGTCTAAAATTATTTATAACCCGAAAACCCATAAAATTTATTTTAACCCGACTTTATGATCTGTGAAAAATGAATATTAATGTGTTAATTTGCATTTTAGTTCACCTTTTTCATTTCAATAAAATGTTAAATATACTTTGCGATACTTAATTAACTCCCAGAGTAAAACATACGGGTTGATCATATCATCTCTTAACTTGCGTGCCACGAGGTCATGAAGTGTATGAACAGAGTCCAATTTGTGAGTACAAACACAAAGTAGTGCACATCACATGATTTTGATCTTTTCTATATTATGTTGTGAATAATTTCAATTTGATAGGTGTGGTGTGGTCCGTTATGAGGCATTTCGTCGTACTAGCTAGTTATCTTTTGAAATTGACCAACCTTTTAAGGTTGAACACAAATTTTAAATCGATAATTAATGCTGATTTAATTTTGTGCATATCATCATAAGTTCGTATTTTGGATCGTTTTTTCACTTCAAAGAATATGCATGGTTCATTCTCACTCCTCGGTGAAGGTTTATATCTTTCAAAAGTCAGTTTTCATTCGCAATTATATTCTTTAAACCCCCAAAAATTTAATTTCTCATTATCAAAACGTAGAATACGAGTACCATTCTGACAATGAAGCGCAACTCAGTTGGTTAGACGATTCTACTCCAATCAATAGATGAGGGTTCGAGTCACATTCGTAATTTAAAAAAAAAAAAGACTGAGGGGCCGATTGGGCTGGCATTTAAATGCCCCCATTTGACTCGATGAACAGTAATTTGGTCTAAAATACACTTCAAATACCTCCATTTCAATTTCATTTCAAACACAATTTCACCAAAATCACCATTCAAATGCCATGCCAATCAGCCCCCGAGTATCATTTCTCTAGCTGGAGTCCAAGAGTGATTAGTTAGATGGATTGCTGATGAAGAAAGTACTTGGGCCTGACCGTGGATCAACATCAGTGTCCACCCAGGAGCATAGCTCTATCTAGCTAGCCAATAAGGCTGCAGGAACGAAACTGTTTGTACGGCCCAGCCCAGTTAGTTTAGCAAAAATATAGCACTGATTATCTAGACATACATACACACATACATATATTTACATACATACATATTAATTTTTTTTAATTCTTTATTCCTTTCAATTTGCGTAACACTTTACACTTAGATGGACGTAAGAATTTTTTTTATATATTTAATTTATTTCACCAACTAAAAATATAAACATGGCGAAGTATAATTATATATGGGTACACTTCATTTTGTTACAGAAATCTTGAGTGATTTTTCAGGCCCTTTCATTTTGGACAGGCTGCACATTCTTATACTCCATTCTATTTTTTCTTTTCCATTACTCTTTTCTATTTTTTCCCACTTTCTTTCAGTTAAAATATTTTTAAAAAATAAATTATAAAAAAGTAAGAGTTATACAAATTTATATATTTTTCGCGTCATATACAAAAAGAGACCACTCATGACTCTATTTCAAATAATATAAACTTTACGATGTTTAAACTTTTAATTTACCTAAAAAAGTCTTTTAATTAAATATGTTTAATTAAAATATAAATTTATATTTAAATGTTTTTGAATAGCACTTAAGTCAAAAGCTTATGTCAAGGTTGAATGAGATAATTCGTAGTAATTTTATTTTTTTTAATCAAATAAATATAAAGAAAATATAAAAATGTCAAGTTTACAAGTCCAACCAATGCAATGCGTTTTCCCTCCTATGTATAAAGTTGCACGTCAATTGTTCTATTTTAAGATGTGATAATCTAATATATAGTATGAATCTCCTTTAAGATCAATTTATTTTTGTAATTTGTTATTGTATTTATTGTTAATTAATAGCTAGCTATAATTAACTACTAAATATTAAATGAGATAATTTCTTTCAATTGCTTATACTTAAATAATTCAAAACAATTAAATATTGATAAGAAATTATTTTATATCACTCTCCATCCATTTTAGAAGCTGGCAACCATTTATATTTTTAAGTATTCAGCTTAATATTATAAAGCCAAGTTTTTATTCTAAAAGAATTCTATATTAGTTTTGCCAAGATTGATTGTGGAATTTTACTTCAAATTTTATGTAAGTACATCAGAATTAATTAAAATTCTAAATATGGTAATAGATCATTACAAATCAATCTCCTTCTAATCCGCTGCGTTACCTTATGTTTCCATTTCTTCTGACATTAGATGATATTCATCACTTTCTTTGCTTGCATTATAAAATAAATTAGATTTTCGCTGGGGTTCTAAGCATACAAACGCCTTTTCAAAGGTAATCTATGCTTCTTCCTCTGTTTTGATGCAACATTATGTTATTTTGTGTAGAATAACATATCCTTGTTTTGATGCAACCATACGCCTTTTCGAAGGTCATAGATGCTTCTTTCTACGTGTTTATTTTGGTTATAATTGAAATCGATTGTTGTGATTCTGTTAAACTACTTGACATGCGCAAATTGCAACTTATTTACAATACTTTATATCCTAGCCTCCAACCACGCAATCAATATGTAAGCAAATTAGTGTTATTTTTCATAGCTTTTTGAACAATTTAGTTTGTAAATTAAAGTACTACCCTTTTTGACATAGAACGTTGAATTGTAATGCCTAAAGTACTACTTCACATCGTCGTGTATTGATAAATTTTCGTATTTTTGATGTGATTCGGAGCAAAAATATTGTTATCGAATCTAATATTAATTCTTCATGTATGTTTTTTTACAGTTTATTTACATATATGTTTGATTCTACCACACACGAAAGTAAGTACTAAAAGTTAATCTTCGTATTCAGTGTTCCTTTGGCGGCTATTGAAAGAGGCTTTATCTGTTAATACTGCATTACGAAAATGGGGCTTGGATATTGATGGTTTATGTCCTGTTTACCATGTCTTACCTGAATCATTATTGCATATTTTCAGGAATTATGACTTTGCAATATGGTTTTGGGCTTTGTCTTTATCCATGAAGATGTGAGTATTGGGTATGTGATGTGAGTATTTTGCAATAACAGTTGACTAAGCAGATCCGTGGTGTTATTAGCCAAAAAGAGTTGAGTATTTTGTGACAACTTTATATAGAGTATTTTGTATAGCCTGAACAAGATTGTTCATTGAATGGAGCATGTAGATGTGCAAGATGTCGTTCATTTTATACATCGATATTTGTTGCGCTATAAGGAAGCTAAGGATCTGTTCTCTGTTCGGCTGCGTCCAGTTCTGCGTCATGCTTGGCATCCACCTCAATGTAAATTTAAATTTTGTTGCTTCAATGAAAAGGCAACTGAGGGGTTGGCATTGGAGTCGTGAACTACTTGTGATTATTAGTTTTATTCAATCAGTTCAGATTGGGGAGGCTTGGCAGCTAGATGTACTTTGGTTTTGTCATATGAATATGACTTCCATTATGTTATTATCGAAGGGGGTTCATTTATGTGGTTAATCAATTGCATGACGATTCCGTTTCTTAATCAACCGCGGGTTCAATTATTGAAGATACAAAGAATTTGTTAGCTTATTTTATGTCTGCTTCTTTTAAATTTACTAGACGTAGTGAAAATAATTTGTTCGATTTGTTAGCGAATCACGAGCAGCTTTAGTTGGAAAAGAATTTGTCGTGGAAAATAATGAGATGGAGGTGATTATGTAGGCATTACAATCCACAAACTCTTCTTTTAGAACCAAGGAGGGAGCCATAGTTTAGCTGATGAAGTGAAATTCATTTTGCTTTATGGCTTCTCAACTAGGATGCCTCTCAATTATAGATAGGTAAACTAATTACCTTGGCAGATAAACTTTCTTGAGAGGCTTGGCATAACACTGATTACTTACCTTTTATTGATGAGTTTAGATTTTGAAGTTTTCCATCGGGAAGATTGATGAACGTTCCATTTTCACTTATTAGCTCATCTCTCAAGCTAGCTCTAAACAAGCCTACGACTTCTCTTTGGGATTCTGGATTTGCTCAATTCATTTCTTTAACTGGTTTCATATTGTTAGCTTAACTAAAAAAAAGTAAAAATAGCGTAACAACGTAGTAGAAAGATAAAAATGATTGTTTCGTGGAGTTGGAAATGAGTTACACAATTTAAAGAATAATTTTTAATGCTACTTAACTTTGAAAATCAATATTAATTTTTTTTTTAGACATTTGACATGAAGTTGAAAATCTAACTAACAATTGGGTATAAAGTTTAAAAGATTGAGTTAAGGAAAAAATTTAATTGATAAGTAGTATTAAGTTAAACGTGAGTTATAAACAATGGTGTTTAAAACAAAGTTTCAAATTTATAGAGTTTATGGACTATCATACGGGGTGTGTAAGAAAGATTTGACGTGCGCAAGAAGGAAGTGATAAGTTTGATTTTTGTAAAGGTTATTGGATTTGTTTTAATGCGTTTGATTGGTTTAAAGTTGTCATTTCAATTGAAAACGTAAAGAGAGCGTAAGACCATCCACCGTGAGGCAACAAAAAATTAGTCGTGCCGCCGTGTGACTTTTCCTGCGATAAAAATTTGTCATTGTGGAACCGGTTGTTGGGGTTGGTTGCGAGAATATTTTTTTTCAAATTTTTAGTTACTTATAATTGTTATATATGTTAGTAACAAAATTGTGTCTTTTTAATTTAAATCAAGCAACAAAACCGAAGAACATAAATCACTAACAAAAATGGTGAATCGTAATGTGTGGGAAAGTATATCTTCACTGGTCTCTACGTATAAATCTCGAAAAAATATGAACATCATTATAATTTTTATATTTTATATTCAAAATAAGAAAATAAATAAAAATAAAATATAAAAGGACTGAAACCGTGGCTAATCCCCACAATGTTAAATACAGGCACAATGGGGCAGTTTGAAAAGTTGCAGATCGGTGACCGCGATATCTCTTCCACAGCCACCCTATAATGGACAGTCTAACAATATTGTTAAAAGTGAAGAATACGTAATTGTTTAGTAGATAGTTGGTATTTGTTATGCCACTTAACTTTTAAAATGTTGTTTGTTATGGAGTTAAAATTTAATAAAGCTTTAGGGTTGTTATATTGGATGTATAAAAAAGATTTGAGGTGTGTAAGAAAGAAGTGATGGGTTTTAATTATTTTTGTAAGGGTTATTAGAATGGTTTTAATGTTGTATGATTAGTTTAAGATTGTTATATCTATCTTAAATGAAGTGTAAAGATAATTGTTTAGTCGAGTTGGAATGAGTTAAACAATAGTTTCGGTACCATTTTATTGAGGGACTGAAAAGATCGACAAACAATATTATAAGTTTTTTATTCGTAACATCGGGTTATGCATACGCATAGTAAATGTAGCTATGATTAAATTAACAAATAATTTACCCTTATATGTAGTGAGATTTTAATGTTAATACGTCTATTTCCAATGTATGGATGGAATAATTCCAAACTTGGAAAGTCAAGTTACAGGAGTGTACTTATAAACACTAAGAATGTGATATTTTCAATTTATAGAATCAATTCGAATGGTCAACAACCTCTATGTCTGAGATATTTGAACTTGAAAACTCTATTGAAAACGTAAACAATATGAGCAAAGGTTTACTGTTGTTTGATTAGTTTAGGGTTGTTAACATAATTGAAAATGTAAAGAGAATACACACACACACACACACACACACACACACACACACACATATATATATATATATATATATTAAAGTACAGTTGTTATTCTCAATTCTAACTAAAGGACTTTGAGAATCTTTATTTTTCCTACCTTATTTGTTAGTAAAGAAAAAATAAAATGAAATTAATAATTGTAATATCGAAAGTTTTCTCTGATATAAAATGAAAAGTGGAGTATATATGGAATACTTATTAGTAGAAAATGAAGGTTGGTAGGAATGTTACGCGGATGGAAGTTTATATAAATGTTAATTTCAGGTATTCATAATTTAATGCGTTCACATTATGATAACACGACAAATATGAAAATGATTTAGTGTGCGCATTTATAGTTCAGGTCAATGTATATGGTAATGAATTAATAGTATTTATGTTAATTAATGGTAAAAAAACCATAAAGAAAATAATGATTATAGGAAGTTATAATTCCGTATTTATTCTGATCGATTTGAAATTATCTCTATGTTTGGTAAATTGATTATGTTACTATTTTGAGTGATTGCCGTAATTAATATTAATGTTTACTACAATTATCCACCAATTCTGCACACAATATTTGTCTAAAATAAAACCAAACTAACCATATACATGACCCTATGAACCTATATAAATTCGGTGGATCCATTTGAATCCGCTTTATTATTTTTTCGGCCGTCAACAACGATGGAGATGATCAAGCTGTCAAAGAGTTTTGTTCGTTCGAAGAGAAGGCGAATTGAATTTTCACGAAATATTATGTCCTATTAAGCTGCAAGATACTAATACCATCACGATATCCAGGTTATCTTCTCTAAATTTATTCAACTAATTAGGTTAATAAATTAACTTATGGCGTCAAGATTATTTCCTTTGCGGCTTTGTCCATATTTAATTTTTCGCATTGCTATATAAGAATTAAGTCATTGTTAACATTTTGAAACAAGGCCAAAGTCGTTATGAAGCTATTTGAGTTGTCAAAAGAGGTTAAGCAATCATTGGAGCGAAATTTTATGAACATGGAGAGCAATATACACTACAGGAAAACAACGTTTTAGTAACGGAATTTCTAACGGAAATTGAGGTTTCTAACGGAATTTGTAACGGAAAAAAAATCGTGACAAACAG
>JAYMSP010000400.1:0-53887 GCA_036897095.1 Plantago elongata
AACATGGAGCTGCAATTCCTGTATCCGTTGCTGGTAGTACGAGCGAAGGCCCTCGCTGCCACCAGCTCCGCCTACTTTCTGGCGGTGATGCTTCACACCGACTGAAGAAACCCAATCCGACTGAACCCATTTCACACCGACTGAAGAAACCCAATCCGATTTCAGAAATCCAATCCGACTGAAGAAGTCGACTGATGAAGAAGAACAGCGGAAGAAGAAGAAGAACAGCGGAACCTTTTTCCTTGAACGAAGAAGAAGAACAGTGGAAGAAGAAGAAGAACAGCGGAAGAAAAAGAAAGAACAGCGAATGAGCGTAACAGCGGATTTAGTTCTCCTTAACGGTTTATTTGCGGTTTCTTTAGTTAAATTTCCGGTTCCGGACCGGTTCCAGTTCTAAATATTACGGATCGGTTTCGAATTTTGAGTCCAACCACTCTAATATGGTTTGGATTGGTTTGGATTATATCCATTGACAAGTCTAGGTGTACTACTACTCTGCTTTGAGCTTGTTATGGAGCAAAGTTGGAGTTGATGAATGGATGAAGAGTTTCGTTTTCCTCCAGAAGATTGAGTACCACTTGTCTTATCCGGAATGGACTGTCAACCAAGTTATAAAAATGCATCAACTACACTGTGAAAAATATTTACCGCGGCCCGATGTACAATTATCTTGTAGATCATATAGTTAGAAATACTTCTAGTGTTACAACCACTTTCCCGATCTGTAATGTACGAATTGTACATTATGCATGATTACGAATTTTTTAATTGTAATTAGAAGTCAGTTTAGTTACGTTGGAAAGTGGCTTGAATTATGAAGGGATTTTTTTTTTGTTTATCGTATTACATTGGTCAGCATTAGAGTCATCAAGTTCAATGCCGGGGATGGAATTTGGAGATATCAATGGATGAGATCGTTTTTGGGATATCTGTCCGAGTTGGCTTGCTCCTCTGCTGTCTGTAGACTTACGATCAGTAGCAAAATTTTCCATGCAAATACATATGAACTTGATATACATTGCAATTTAAGTTGTTTTAAAGTTGTGATTCTTGGTTAGTAGTTGTAAGTACTTTCTTTTCTCTTATTAATATGTTACATGCTAAGTCTGATGACAAGCAACCCAGTACAGTTTAGCATTGAGTTTGTCATGCTTAATTAGTTGACCTGTCCAACGGGTGCTTTAGACACACATGAGTGTATTCTGCTTAGGCCCTATATATATTTGCATAATTACATTAAGTTGAAAAAAGGGGGAAGAATTCAATTCAATTTTAAAACTCACATGACAATTTTATCCAAAAACTCAGACTATATTTCAGAGATAATGAAGAAGTACAATGTAAAAATAATCAGCAGCTGAATTGTAAATAACCAAGACACGACCGTCAATTACTTTATGACAAAAACACTCTTCATGACATGTATATATATATTTAAGGAACGTTGATACTTGCTAGTTGCTACCAAGAAGATCTAGCTAGCTAGTAACCTGAGAATTTGTTCCAATCGTTAAATCTATAACCATTGGGAACCAAAGTTGCACCGCTCTCAACAATATCTTGACCCTCTTCCATCTTGATAAAGAATTTGTTTCCACAACGAAGGCACGAAAGATGAAACCGAGCAGTTCTAATCTCTGTTCTTCCCAGATTCGGGTCGTCCTTGGCAGTCATAACATCTTCCTTCAATGCGTAAAGCTTGTCACCCTGGTTTGTGCGTTTTCCACAACCATTGCATGTCATGGTGAACAGGATCTCCTTCATCACTGGCATCAAAACGTTGCGGTTTGAGATAAATTCAGACATCTTTGCAATTATTGATTACAAGTTACGACGATTAGTTGCAAGCACGTATAATATTTTTTTTTGATTGATCAGATTGTTAGCTGAAATTATGCGATCCAATGTAAGAGGAACTTCTTGTATATATATAGAAGCTGTTTGTGTTTCGGTTTGGTCAGTAGATATACTGTTAAAAGTATAATTAAATTAGGAATTTTAATTTAATAATATTTTTAAGTATTATTATTGAGGAGTCCTAATTTAATCATACTTTTTAAATTAATTTTTTTTAATATTAATAATTAGAAGTATTATTGTGAGTTTCCTTTCCCTTGTATTGTAGCTATCGAGTTATAGAAGTATAGAACTCCTAATCCAACTTCGATGACGATTCCTCTTCTTAAAAACAGAGAAACTTGCTTAAAAGCAAAATGCTACTGCGAATGGGCCAGGCCCACGTTTGATGTAGTTTATAATGGGCCAGTTGAAAATTTGGTATGCTTTGTCATTACACATTGATAAAATTAAATTCATCTACGCCACATTGACATGTTAATTAGATTGGATCGAACAAACTATAGTGCCGATTATGAGTGCGGAATTGTGTTATAATATGTGCTATTATGGTAATGAGGTACATTATTGTAATCGTATGAGATACACTTATAAAACAATTCATGGTAATTATTTCAAGAGTACATCATGTCATTAATTACAATTAATAGATTGCAATACTAACATGAATCCTTATTGAAAATTTCAAATTAACAAACAAATAGTTCTTGCATATAGGGCCTAAGCAGAATACACTCCTGTATGGCTAGATAACAGCTTGATGAATTCTACCACCACCAAAACGGAATTAGTCGCTGCAATGGGCGCAAAGATGTCAGCTTCATTGGACTGGGCTGAGCCCCCACCGGCTAGGTCAGAAAGTGCCCGGAAAGTGATGAAAGGCACCCTCTGTTGGTAGCAAATCAATGCCACAGCAGCACTCTCCATATCGACAGGGCTGATTTGAAACTTTTCGTAAATAAAGCTTCGGTAAGCCGCATTGTCTAGGAAGATGCTGGCACTGGCACCTCTTAGAACCCTAGCCACTTTCGGAGTTGTGGTGAGGCAGGTCGTTGAGTTGATGCAATTCTCTAACTCTAAGTTCTGATCATGCAAATATAGACAATTTTGCAATTTAGAGATTTATTCGAGTATATATTTAAAGTTTGCATGAGTAAGGGGTTGTTTGTTATACAATTCAAATTGGCAAAACCCGATTCAAATTCAAAACAGGCCATTTAAATAGGATTTGTCAATTTAAATTGTATAACAAACAGTCCCTAAGATTTTCCTAGAGTAAATTACCCATATCATACCTCTAACATGGCGGAAAGTGCATAGTAATCGGAATCGACAGGTACCGAAAACACATGTTGTCTGTCTTCAGGATCAGCATCCACAGGGAATATTTCCTCCGGTTGATACCAAATGTTGTTAAGTAAATTGTCAACATTGGCGTTGCAATGGCTTGTATTAGTTGAATAGTCTGCAAATCTTATGAAGCCTAATTCTCTTGTATAATCTCCACTTGCTTCTAACGGTAGCTGGTCTTGTGGTCCATCACCAAATCTCTGTAAGTTCACATTAATCATTTATAGTTATTTCAACTACTCGCAACAGTTTATAATTCATCTTTTGTATTTTTCAGCCTCAAAGTTGACTTCTAGTATAGAATAATCAAATCACTGCTAGTAGATAATTAATATAATCACACTACTACTAATCAGCAGCACCGTACGGCGTACGTACGTGAACACAGTAGGTAGCAAGCCGGAATTGAACTTTCGCATAGAAAACTTGTACTGTTACACCAAAACCGGAAAAATATTTTAAAGTACGTATACTATAGAGTGAGACATATTCATTTTATATACTATACAATAATTATATATATTTTTTATACCTTGCAATTAATACTTTTTCAGAAGTTATACCCCAATCATTTTTTACTCCGATTTATTAGGTAATTGAGTATCTTTTGAATACAAATTCTCTAGTTAAACGGACTTTAAATAAATGATATCTATATTATCAAGAACATTATTATGTCGTTTGTTAAAATATAAGAATACGATGTTGTTAATAAAATATTTTTACAATATAAAAAATGAACAATGTTTATAACATAATATAAAAGTGAAAATATGTATGTGTACGTACCTGCCAACTCCAAAGAGCTAAATGAGACCAATACTGAGGAATTGCGACATCCCCAACATGCATTTCTGGATTTGCATTTCCAGCAATCCCATAATGTACTACTCCTTTCACATTAAACAAACTTAACAAAAGCTGCGTCGTAATCCCTGCATTTAACTTTTAAACAATGACACATGCATATTTCAGTCTAATTTCCAATTGTTATAACATATTTAATTTTTTTACTAATTCGGTGATTAATTAGTTATACCATAGCAAGTCCCGTCATAACTAAAACGACTTTTTCCCCCTCAATAACTCCGAATCTGAATCTCCTTCCTGCCATAATTTGACACATAAGATGCATGTGAAAGATTTCTTGGTTAAAAAAATGATCGATCGAGAGATAACATGGAGAAATGAAATTTGAAAAAAAAAAAAAAAAAAGGAAGATAGTTATATATATCTTCTCATACAGATTACAGGATATAAATAATTACCTGAAAAATCAATGGATAGATTAGAAGATTTGTAGCTTGGATGTTGAAGAAGAGGATTCAACTCAAACTGATTTGGAATCACTAATCCAATATAAGGGCCTTGTTTGTTAGCCTTACTGATCAATCTCAGAGTATTTGCAGGTATTTCACCACTTGCATCTCGTGGGAAATAATTTAGCGTCAATAAAATGCACATACAAGATAGCAAAAGCCTTGAAAGACCCATATTCAAATAATATCTGTATGACGCTGACTATACTATGGTTATGAATATTATGTGCATGCAACTTAATGTGTGTATTTAGTGTTTGGTTTGGTTTTGATTTGAAGGTGGATGACATGAAGTGGTTATTTATAAAGAGTGGTAGAGAGAGGGCATCCAAACTGGAACGAAAGTGAAAAGTGTTATCTTTAATTGAGATTTACTGAACTGAACTGGAATATAATATAAATTATAATTAAATCGAGCTGAACTGAACTGAACTGGACTAAAGTGATTTTCAGTTTAATAGAACACAAACTAATTAATAAATAATTGATGTATTGTTTATAAGGAGGAAAGTACTATATAAACTATATATATGCGGTTCATTTAAACAAGATTATAACATTGAATATATAAATATTAATTGAAAATACTTGCAATCTCACAATTAGCCACATATAAATGCTACTAGTATCATAACTTACAAGTGAGATTTAGAGTTCCGCCTTTCCGAATTCTAAAGAATTTAGAATCTTTTTTCTGAGAATACCACATATAGACATAGTTATAACATCTTATTTAATGATTATATATTTATATAATCAGATCAACAACCATTGGAATTTATATCTTCACTCAACATTTGGGTACATTTGGGGTATAATGATACACCATATCTATTCTTAAGTCTCAACATGCAACAATATAATTGGGTGAGGGTTGACGTGCTATTACGCACAATGAACTGGGACAGTTTGGAACCACACGTTGGGTTTAATTTTCTAAAAAGGCTGTTATCCATTCTCTTTCCGTATCAAATACTCCATAATATTATTGTTTATTACTATTAGATTTTAGAAAGTACTGTTTAAAAATACTTATATTATATGGATTACGGAGAGTCATGAGTCAATAAAAAGTGAGAACTGACCAACTTGAATGAATCTATTTGTATTATAAAAAGATACAAAATTTGGTTTCATTGCGTCGTCTTCCTTTTCCCCTTGGATGAATCTGTCATAATGAAGGTTTAGTTTATCCATTCTAGACCAATTAACAGTACAGATATTATTATGCGTTTTTATATATTTAAAACACATTTGATGAGTTGCCAACGAATAGATTCAATCCTATCCAAGAAAAAATTAGATAATGATATGTTATATTCCACTGAAAATTATTTCAGTCCAGTTCACTTCAGTTCAATTCGATTTAGTTATAATATATTCTTACTTCAATTCAGTTCAATAAATTTCAGCTTAAAATAACACAACCTAAGAATTTATTCTTTTCAAATTAAAATCACTTCAATTTAATTTTGTTAAATTTAATTCAACTCTACTTAATTATAATTCATACTCTACTTTAATTCAATTAAATTTAGTTCTGTGAATTTCAGTTATCGATAACAGTGGTGTTCTGACCATCCTATATTAACAACATTATTAAAAGACTGGAGAAAAGAAACGAAAAAGTTGGAAGGCAACACAGATTGAAGCAACAACACAGTATTTACATTCAAGAAATTATTTACCATACCCAAAAGCTTTCTGGAACATATATACTAATCATTAATCAAACAGCTTTGATCCATCCAAAGTGCCAGCGGATGAGGCATGATGTATTAATTATCAGTCTGTTTCATAATCCAGGAGGTTTCAGAAAAGGAACTAAACCAAGTGCCCCGTCAACATCGACAGGAAGACCAACAATCCGGTTAACAATCTCCGGCGTAGTAGTCTTGCCTTTCCATGCGCTGAACCATGGCCCTCCTCCCACTTCCACAGCTGCCATGTTACTCGTAACATCCAAAACCACCTAAGAAACAATGGAAATTCGATTTAATTACTTCTAAATAAATCAGAGACGTGAAAATGGTTAAACAGCCTGTACATTTTATAGCTAATCTCAATTGTGATATCAGAGGGAATGAAGATCACATTCTCCGGAAGAGAATATGCAGTAAAACTGATCGGAATGAGAAAGTATCCTAACCCACTGACACTCTCAGTTTAACTTCACACGGGCTAAACAATCCTCGATTTTACCCTTTCCCGTACTCAAAGTCTCAAACACAATGCATTTTACCAAAACGCAAACAGAAAAAGGTTTTTTATAAAAAAATATTATGTACAAAATTATATTTTTAATTTACCGTTTTCTGGAAAGTTGCATATGTTTCTGGAATACCTCAAAACGTTTCGGATTTTAAGTAATAAATTGCAAAAGAATCTGTTCATGATATGGGTTGTGGGAGAAGAAAATATACCTTCCCCTCAGTTCCATCTAAACGACGTTCCCACAACCGCATTCTCAACTCGCCATAACAAGTATCCTTGCAAGCTGGAGCAAGGCCGGCTTCTGAGGTGGGAGCACGCAGTGTTGTACCAGGATCTTTTGTTTTTGCTTCCAATTCTACCTGCTTGGAAAATAATTCCTCTTAGAAACAATTCCTCGGGCTTCAGGACTGAACTTACTACTGAGGAAGCCAGTTTTGGTTTCACAATATGAACTTATTATTAGCACATTCAGAGACAGCTATAGTTTTCATCAATTTAATTACCTTGTGTGTTTCATTCTCTGCAGAAATGCACCAATGACCCCATGTAGAAATTTCCCAACTAACAACACCATTCCATGGTACGAATTCATAGAAAACCCCATCGTAGTGAACTCCAACCTGCATGCACAATTTCAACGTGAATCTTCTTTGCCAGTATCATATCTTTCTCCACCACCAGTGGTGGAGAATACCTATTGTTTTCCTCTTTGTGCAAGAAAAGCAGAATATTGATCTTATTAAAGTAAAACAATCGTCTAACGCAACCATATTAAATACATCCAAGGTTAGCTCCGCATATTAGAAACCAGCAAATGTAAAAAAACGTTTGATAATGAAACAAAATTATGTAATACAAGTCTTCATGTGGTCATTATAATAGCTTGTAGAAATCCTCAATAAGATGTTTGTAGTAAAGTCATGCACTTATTTCACCCAAAATTATATCACATACAAACGGCTACCAGCAGAGAAGAACCACATCAGAATATGCAAAATTGGATATAAATACGTACCAATGCTGCATTTTCAAAAGTTTCAGTCAGTCCAGGCACCTGCCTTAGTCCACCCGCAGCAGTCAGAGCAACTTCTCCTGTTGCACCTTCAAAGACATTGCATTGCACCTGCAGAAATGCCCGGAACTGAATGAGCATAGGCAGATTTCATTGAACCCATAACGTGAATACGATAAAATGATGAATCGCTGAAAGGCAGGTGGAACCGGAGCTCAATCTTTTATATAGTTTTATGAATTGCTCTCCGGAATTTAAGGACATCACTATCAATGACTTGCAAGCAAAGATAATTAAAGGCATAGAGGGCAGTATATTTACAATTCGGGATGACGGGCATGTAAATCAGTCAAAATTTTCAGTTTGAAGATTAACTAGAAGGATTGAGGTTAAGAACTGGCACGAACAGCAGCAGCAGCAACAATTAATGGGGAACAAAAGATAAGTATATACCCAAAACCACTTCCTGGGGAAGGCACCACCCCAATTTTTCTCAGAATATGATGGGGCATTTTTGAACTCATATCTCTTATCACCCCACTCGATCCAACCTGCATAGACAAATAAGAATTTGATAATAGAGTACATTAATTAAAAAATAACTGGACTGAACAGGGAACAACCGACAGCAATGTTTTTTAGGAAATCAAAGTTAAATTTTCTTAATCTGACAGGCGCACGCTCCTGGTTATACTAATCATCGAGAAAATGTTAAATACAGCAGGTTGGACTGTTGGTCAAACAAATACTTGCCTCAAAAGCAATCTTCAAGAGTTCAACAAGTTTACTCATAAAGTCATCCATAATACCCAATAAATGTCGCTAAGACAAAGCACACGACGGTGGCTAAGAAGCAAATGCAACTATGTGTCTCTATTTAATTTTGTATCGTTAAGAATGGGTGCAACGTGTCTTCACAAGAGATCACCTATGTATTAATGCCAGTTCAATTGCATCTGCGAAACCTTATGCTGCTTTACATAACATGGGAAGGGACCAATATAAGTGGAAGCGCAGGATGTTATTTTTAAACGGTATGATTCTGCAACATGGATTAATTTCTACAGTTCTCATCATGCAAATCATTAGTTAAAAAATCCAGCTGATTAGAGAAAAGGAAAATAAATCAGAAATGCACGATCATACCTGTTGAAAGTCCACCTGCCATGCATACTTGCCAGTGAGGTTCAAAGACAGGAAATGCAGCCAGCCATCCAGCAGTTGACTTCTGCTTAGATCCAACATTTCCCCATCCATAAACAGGACGTGTACTGTAAGCCCATCGTGCAGTCTTAACAACATCAGCATAATTTGTCCTGCCAAGCAATGTATAAAAGATCAGATCAAATCCACACCACAATGCTGCATATACAGGAAGTGCAATTTGTCAAAAATAATACATAATGAGTATGAACTGTTCCCCTGAACCCTAATATAATTTATAAACTGCTTAGGAGCCAAATCCAATAGGTTCTTACAACTAACCCTTCTACAAGAAGATATTTGCGCAGCAGGTGTTGCATACATAAATTCAAGTACACACATCTATGAATGTGTATGAGTATGTTTGTCTAGATTTTGGCCTTTTTTCAGCTAGCGTTCTTTGTGGTTGTGTTTTTAGAGAGCATCCTTATGCTTGTCTGAAAACACTATCGTGGTGTTATATAATTATTTTTTTCGTATAAAAAGAAGTAAATTAGAGTGTATGTGAGGGGCATACAAATATGTATTGTGTTTACAAGCACATACAAAATGCACACGCCTATGTTCATCTGTGTGGCAATGAGCAAACTATCAAGTATAAACACACTCTGTCCCCACACACACACACACAAAAAAAAAAAAGTAATTGAAAAAGATAAAGCAACAGGAAGCTGTTAACTTGAGTAAGAAGCACACAGGACTAGAAAATAACAGGAATGAGTAAGAAGCACACAGGACTAGAAAATAACAGGAAGCTGTTAACTTGTAGTCTTGTACTTTCTCCTGATCTGAGAACCAATCAAAAGCCAGGTGCAAGTAGAAGTTTTAGAAGCACTACAATAACTACTTCTACAGCTCTCAAATCTCAATACGCCGCAAATTATTTTCCTTGTCAGGAGTAGCTAGGTGCTTCATAGAAACCTTTAAAATTTTTGTTGCCCATCGCTTCATAAAAACCTACGAATCATATATTGTGGATTGATGAATGGATCATGAAATGTAACATTGTTCAGAAGAATGTTCACCTTCCATCATCTTGAATAAAACCTTGATTCCAAAGTGGGGTAACCTGGAAACCCTCCAAGACTCTCTGATTGAACTCCTGAAGAAACAAATTGATCAGTTTTATCAGAGTATTATAGCATTCCATGTCCTCCAACGGGCCCGGAAAGGTCATACAAATGAAAACTTGGGAAACAAAAAGAGTTATTTTCGCACAAGTCCCAAATCATTTCCAATAAATATAGTGGCAGCATGTGTTGTGAGGCGAATTTTCCCAAACTCAAATTAGGCCGACATATAAAGCATGCCAACCTGTGGTGGGATCTCTTTCCCCGGGGGCTTCATATTCTTTTGAGCTACAAAAGTATTCCCAAGCATCAGTTCGTTCCTGTCTGCAAGAAAGACACCAAGAGATACATTAGCTGATCACATGGTAGTACATACATTAGATGATATTAAGCATTATGTCCTAGAGCACCTAAAAGGCTAAAACCATATGAGTATAACCATTCAATGACCCGATCAGCCCATTAGGCCTGCAAGCACGTTGAACTCTATCAAATACATGGAGATTGTTTAAGTTTAAGTAAAAAAACTAATTACTTTATCTGTACATTTCTTTGTGGAAATAATGCAAGTATATAATACTTTCAGTTTTGGTAGAAAGATATTATCATACCATCTTTTTGTGATAGTATTAGGCCTTATTATAGGACTTGAATTTCATTTCATAACGGTAAATGTATTGACTGTTAACAAATATCTTACCATTAGTTTACGACTTTATGTGAATTCAGAATTTAGCTATTGTAATAGTTTATGATTTATTATATTAGTATTAAATGATATTCAATACTTAAGTACGTAGTTTGAAAATGGACATGTTTCATTTGTGTATAGACATTGGATCCTTTCAGTTAGACGAATGATACAATAGTTAGGTTAACTGGGGAAGTATAATAGGAATTATTATTCAGAACAGGCTTCTTAATTGTTATTGAAAAGAGAACATACTCCCCCAAAAGTTCATAGATTCTTCCGAGTACTGGCAAATGTATTTGTCATCAGCCCCTAGAATCTGAGTTCCGACCCCTGTAAATCGAGGTCCCCATTGTAACTGCTCAAGTAAGCTCAGTTTCTTGGTGAATGCTGGGCTTTCAACAGAATACATAAAGCAGAAACTCTGCCTGCATTCCGGTATTGAGACCTTGAAGTACCAGCCCTCAAAAAACCTCCGAGGGGTTCCATCAAAATGGTACCTGACATGACAAACAATGATATGAAGAGAAAATATAATTGTACAAGTTTATTACAAACCAAACTCAGTTAATGAAAAATAAAACATTATCAAGTCTGTAGAGTTGAAATAAATTGTGAATTCTTAGACACAAAAGTTGCAGTAAGGTTATCATGAAAAGTAAATGATAACTTAAGTGAATCTTAAGGGAACTACTACGACTGGCCAGTGGTCGCACATGTACTGGTTTTGTAGACCACTTCCATGAATCTTGACACTCTATAACTCCAATTGTCATGCATATTCATCTGACCAAAGCCCACCTGCAGCATGCAGGTCCCACTCACACTCATGAGATGAGTATAGAACCGTAATATATGACGTTCTTGAAGGCTGAAGCATATATGTAACTGAGACTAACTTAAATTATAAATACAACATACCGTATGTTCCCATGATACATTATAAATTCAAGTCAAAACTTAGTAAGGAACTGCTAACTGACTGCCTGTAATTTTCTCCGTTCAAATCAATTATCACTAACAACAAACCTCAGCTTGAACTAAGTTCTAATATCAGCTAGACAACTATAATGCACCTACATTAGTCTCTACAACAATGGTTCCCAAATTATTCGTTATAAATCTCCAACCAAATAACAATCAAGTTCGAACTAACTATTGCACAGACAGGTCCGAACTAACTATTGCACAGACAGCATATTCAGGCGATGTATGACATGAAAAGCTCAATTTCAGCAATCATATAAACCAGTAACGAATAATCAAGACTTTAGTATACAATCGTCTATCTCATTCTTTAATAGAGAAACCGAAACAAAAATAGCACAAGCGATTTCCGCAAAATTACCCGCTGTGAGGAGTACGCAGAGAGCGATTGGCAGGTGTAGGTTCATAGACAGGCTCGATGCTGACTTTCTCCGACGCCGTTTTATCAGCAAAAGAGGAATTCTTTGATTCGGCTTCAAGCACCGATTTGACGATAAAAGCTTGCTGAGGCTTTGGTTTGGATGGAAATGAGAGTGAGAATGGAGAGGATTTGGGAGAAACTGAGGATGAGCTCAAGCAACAGAAATTATTCATTGAGAAAATTTTCTCCATTGAATTGGAGTTGACTTGAGGTGTGAATGTGAGTTAAGTAAAACGAGAGTGTCTGTGGCGGAGAGAAAGAGGTAGCGTGAGGTTGGAAACACAAGGTACGTGTAAGTGTTGCAGTAATACCAACTTTTGGGAAAGAAACTTGGTGGTGTTTTGTTTCTGCGGTGTCACAGGGGCGGTGTCACAGGTTCGCAGCCGGAATATTTGGACTAAAATACCTTTCTATAAAATTACTCTACAAAGGAGAAATTTTTTTGAAACGGTTAGGAAGAAAATATTTTAAAACGATTAAGAGTTGATTCGACCTATTAATTGAAGATAAAACATATTACCGATTAAGCTGCACTTCGTCTAGGACTTATCAAAATGAAATTTAATAGGTTGAACTTTTGACCGAGAAACTATTACACTATGAGTTATGTATTTATAGTTTTAATATTTTAATAGATTATAACGTATTAAATGAAGTAAATCATAAGTTGATTAGGTGGTAAGGAGTTTAGATACTATGTAATATGTGTAGAGTTTGAACTCTTATAGTGCTGGAGTCATAAATTGATTTTGATTAATTCAATTATTTTAAGCAATTTGTTTGTTACTCTTAATCTTTCTACCTTGCCTTTTAAATTTTACAAGTCATTCGGAAAAACATTCTGTGTACTGTGTCACTATTTCATATATCAAAAGAATATACATGGTCAATTACAAACAACAGTATTCAAAACCTGCAACCAAATTTGACATAGCACAAAAGTGTAATAGAAAAGACTATAGTATGGTACAACAATTCTTAAGAGCAATTTAAAAAAAAAAAGAATTCTTAAGAGCATCTTCAGCTCACAGAGGAAGAACTATATCTACAAACCCGAGCATCATTATACACAAGACCTCTCTGGCAAAAATATCCTTTTCCAGGACTACAATGCCTATCCTCTGAACAAACGCACATCCCTTCAAGAGCACAGCCATCTTCTTTCGCAACCGAACCCTTCCCAGACAATATCTCATCAGACCATTCACCCGAAAACATGTTCTGAGGATCAAGCCTCTTCTTAGCCTCAACAAACTTGCCAAAACTCGGATACTTCTTCTGCACGTCAATAAATGCTGCATTCCTGTTCTTCGCCCAATGTGGCCTAGCCGCGTACTTAAAAAAGGCCATTTGCTCCACTTCTTCCCATATATCTTGATTCAGCCGTGGAGTTGAGGCATCATCAGCACGATAGTAGTTAAAATCGACGACAACAGACTCCTCGGATTGTCCTAGATATGCACTTGATTTCCTAATGAAGCGGATTAGGAGTCCATTGTACATGTCAACTCCGCAGAAATTTTTGGGATTCATGTCGCGTAGTATTTTCACATCACGTATGAAGTTTGCAAAGTTCGTTGATGTGAAGATTGCGGTCGTTTCATAGAAGAAGAGACCTTTGATTCTTGGATCCCATGCGCATGAGGTGGTTTTGTCTGAATCAGGGGAGTAGAGACATGAACCTGATGTTTGCATCTTGGATTGTTTACCTACGACTGGATATCCTGTGAAGATTATGTTGTTTTTCAATCCATTTGCTGCTAGTTTCTTGAATGCAAGAAATGATGAAGCCAATATGCATTTTGCATCTACACTTCTTATTTTCTCAGCTGCTTTCTCTGCAAAGATAAGAGAATAGTTATGTAGTCTTAGTCATGTAACAGGATTGAAGTAAGATCATTTAATTGCCCCGAATTAATTGTAATTCACCTGATGTTCGAACAGTGCCAGCCACAATTGCTGAATTCGACTGAAATCCAATAAAATCATTGAGCCCATCACCGGAAGTATCCATAGAAACCCGATCATCATACCGGTACACTGCAGTGTGCCTTGATGGGTACCATTGAATATCACCAAACTCATACTTCTTGCCATGTTCCAAAAATTCTGCTTCAATTCCATCATCTTTTGTAAAATTGAATGTAACACTCCGTTTGAATTCACGTTCCAACGACAATGTCACCTTCATTTAATGAAACAAAAATCAAATTATAACAAAAGGACTTGTACTGGTAAACTCAAAACATACATTAATTTGATGAAACTAACCTTAGAAATTACTCCAAGCATGCCCAAAGACACTTTAGCAGCATTAAGGAGCGGATCATTCCCTTTTAAATCAACAATCTTTGCGAATCCTTCTGCTTCTTTACCTGGAACCACAAGCCTAATCCCAGTGACATGATCATGAACCGCTCCTCCTTGACCCTGCCACGAGCTCCCGTGGGCCCCAGTGCTTATCAACCCGCCAATACTAACACCCTCCCAATACGGGGCCACCACAAGGCTTAGCCCCTCCTGAGACACCCTGTCAATCAAAGCACGAAGCCCCACTCCAGCATCCACCGTGACATATAAGTTCTCAATGTCAATATCGATGCCAGAGTTGTATCTCTCCGTGCTTATAAGGATTGTACTCTGGTTACGTGACATAGGACAGGCCAATTTAGGTATCGTGTGCGAAAACTTGGACACAACTTTGACTTTTAGCTTGTTTTTGTTAGCATTAGCGACGGCTAGGCGGAGCTCCTCCTCTGTGGTGGGGTAGACGGCTGACGAGACGCGGCAGTCTTTCCGGTCACTCCATACACCGTAGGAATTGTGGAGGGTGCATCCGGTTCGGTCGCATTGAACCGGGTTCGCCGGTGGCATGGCATTGATGAGAGCTGAACCATGTAGGATCACGAATATCGTGCTGAGAAGAGTTTTTTGTAAGTAGTTAGCCATCGAAAAAGATGGGAACTAATCAATTAGACGAATGAAATTTCTATGTACTATTGTTAGGTGGTTCACATATGTACATGCACTAGTGATGTACGTGTGCTTTGAAGGAAAGTAAGCTGAGATAATGGATCGTTTCTTGAATTGGCTACTAAGATATGGAACTTATAAAGAGTGAAATTTTAGTCTCTAACTTTTGGCTGGTGATTTGGATTTATTGAATGTAAAATGAGACTTAATAGTTAATAATACACTAGCTTAACTGCTTAAGGACCAAGGAGACAGCATATAATTTTACTTTTCTGGGTCAGGTTTTAGGTGTCTAAGCCGTGTGTAAGTTTGAAACATACATATACGGATATTAGGGGTAACTCATATTTTAATAGAGAGGTTTACGCCCTAGGTTATACAAAAAAATCATTTTTGCCTTCTTATCCTTAGTACTAATTCATGTAGAAAAGACTCAGCTATATCTTATACCCCAAGTATACTTAATGCCTTTAGAAAGTTTAATAATTTAAAGAGTTAATTCTAAATACAAGAGTCTTTGAGGTGACGGGATTTTAAAATTGTAATGTGTCTCGGACATTTTTAGACAAAATACCTAAAAACATGATGAAATTTTGCTTAAAATATATACTAAAACTCCCAAAACTTTACTAGTCCGGTTAATGTGATTTGATGTTCAATTTTAAAATTTAATGAAAAATTTATTCCGCTTTAAATTGGAAAACTTGTAGTAAGAGAATTAGAAATTCATATTTATGTTAGAATTATTGCTACATTTTAGTTGTTACATCTAACATTTATGATATTATATACTCTATCTAGAGAATAGACTATCTTAGTCATTATCTAATACTTCATGCTCTCCTGAGAGAAGTTTTTATAAGGCGTCTTCTTTAATAAATTAATAATACTTTAACGGTCTATCTTAAGTACATTGCTACAAAATACGTCTTACTTAGGATGAAAACACACTGTCTCACTTAGGATGAAAACACTAGAGCAAAAGTTTAAAAGCCATCTTTTTTAAGTAACTCTTGTACTTCTATAGTAAGGGGAGTAACTTAGTACTAAAAGCAGGGTTATTTACTAGAGACGTAACTTTGAAATTCGAATGTTTGAACTCTTCTCAATCTCACACAACCAATCCATGGACTTGGAGACAAGAAAGGGGTCCAGATCCAGACTTCAGAATCCGAGAGAGTTTATTGGGCCACAGCCAAGAATCTGGCCTTTTTAGCGCCAAAATCGTCCTTCTTATGGGAATCTCCCTCCATGTTTCCCACTTTTAAAAAGTGATCCTAATTCCCAACTCTGTTTATTACTCCTCTCTCCGGTTTCCACTTCTACAGTAGGATACAATTTTACCACAATTAACTCCATTCCATTTCTCTTATAAAACGAGAATGGAGAAAAGGACGCATTACGCATTTGATTTGTCTACTCTCCTCTACTGCAATGCATGCTTCAAAAGGATAACTCAGTTCATAGATAAACCCCAAAACCTAATATTCGCTAATGACCCAATTATAGCACAATCCATTAGATTACTTTGTATTCCTTATAAAATTTCATCTTCATCTAGTTATCTTTTTCATTTTATTTACCATATAATTTTAATCATATTCAACAATAATTAATTTTATTCTACTAACTATTATAATTTAATTAAATTTTATTTTCCAACCTACTCTAATTTCACTTTCTCATTACTTTTTCATTTATAATAACACTTTCAATTCGGTCAAATGATCTTAAAATTTGTTACACACATTATTTAACTCTTGAACATCCTATATAAAACTTATAAACTTTAATTTATCACAAACTCTTTTATTAAAATTCAATCATAATCCAGTCACAAGGTATGATCAAAACTCGATCAATTTTAATCTATTTTCAAACAAATAATCGTCGTCCGCGCTCACAAAATGAATAGTATAATGTCCTTTTTTAGAGCCAGTCAATACATCATGATGGTGGATTTATTGACTTGTAAAGACTCTTAATACTTAGTTATATTTTTCAGTTCAATATATAATGTGCATATATAGTATGATCATAACTATATTACAATATGATGCGATAGATAAGAACATTAAACACAATTAACTCTAACATTTATTCATTAATCAGTATGGAGGAAGAGAATTCATTAAACCTGCAATTCTTAATGAATGTAAACACACCTTTCATAGTTAGTTAAAATTTTTATTTTAAAATATAATACACGCGATATAATCATAGTATTATTATAATATGAATACCATGTACAATATATAGGAACTTTAAATACAATTAAATTTGTCATTTACTGAATCAAATTAAATTATTGAATTTATTTCACCCACCATTCCTAATCAATATAAAAACATCTTGACACTTAATTATATTATCCGTTCAATATATAATGCACGTTATGTGTCTATAACAATATTACAGTATGGTGTATTGTATAGAGTGTAGCATAGACAAGAATGTTAAATGCGGTTAAATTCGTCATTTATTTCGCTATCTAAATCAAAATGGAATTAGATTGGCCCACGATTCTTTAATCAGGTGCAAAAAACTAAGCCCTCGGATGATATTCACCAGCCATCGAATCGAACCGTTCATTTCGAAAAATAAAAAAGAAAACTCCGACAGGGAAGTGTTGAAGTGGCGTAGAGTATAAAACGATAATTCATAATTTCTCAAGACCTCCATCACTCTCTCACTTTCTCTCTCCATATCCCCAAAATTCAAATCAAACCCCATCCAATTTCAAATTTCGACCCACATTTAGTGCAACGCAATACAGATTCGCTTTTTACCCATGGAGCACAGCGATACAACAGCAGCAGCAGCAGCTGTCGTGAGGCAGTTGGATTTCTCTGTCACTTCGATATTACCAGACCATCCGCAAGCTCAGCTACAAGCCAAGTTGCTTGCTTTAGCACACTCACACCACCAAAAGCTCCACGCACCTGCTGGATCTCCGTCTCAAACCAGACTCCCGCCTAGCAAAGTGGTGGTTCCGCCCGTATCTCCGGTCGCTCGCCGACTGCCTAAGCCTAAACTGCAGCCTTTGATGTAAGTCGACTTCAATTCGTACTTTCTTTCTTTTCCTTTCTCTATTTGTTAGAAAGTATGTTTGGATTAGAAATTTGTGTGTAATGTAGTAGAAATTTGTTTATAAAATCATCAGCCCTTCTTATTATTAAGAACGTCTATCCTATGTTCTTTTTCATATTACTAAACAATAAATTTCGTTATCGGCGTAGACATTTCATTAGAGACTTGTGATTTTAACGTTCTACCGCCACAAATTTGAGATTTATGATATGTGGAAGATCATTGTATTTCAAACTTCTTTGGTATGGACTTTTACTTTAGTCTCTTGATATTTAGGTACTTTTTAGAAAAATAAAGGTCAGGTTTATTGTTCTCTCAGGAAAATGGAGTCACCAAAAGCGCGAGAAAAGAGTAGTCTAGAACAGAAGGATGGCACACCAAAGAAACAGAAGCAATGCAAATGTAAAAATTCCAGATGCTTGAAGCTGTAAGTACTGAGTGCAGACCTTCTCTTAATTATTGTTTATCACCGTCTATAATATATTGATAGTAGATATTAAAGACTTGGTCATATATAGCTGATGTAATTTATTTCATTGGAAATCAACCATTCATCTTGAATGGGCTCACTTTCTAAGCAGAAGAAAAGGTGAGTAGAATTTTGTTATCCATCTAAGATAAGTTGGCTTTGATGGTCAACAGGTATTGCGACTGCTTTGCTTCTGGGGTTTACTGTGATGGGTGTAACTGTTTTAATTGTCACAATACGTTAGAGCATGAGGCCGAGAGGCAAATCGCAGTGGAAGGAATTCTGGAAAGAAATCCCAATGCATTCAGGCCGAAAATTGCTAATAGCCCTGGTGGAGCGACAGATGGTGGGGTATGTAAGAATTCGTTGTTTTTCCGAGTATTTAAAGATTGTCTAATTTTTATCTGGAGCTTATATCCATCAGTTTTTTTTTTTTTGCATCCAGAGCTAACAATTAAGGAGTATCTTGAAGACTTCAATTTTTCCCTGCATCTTTGTATTCCTGCATAATTTTTCTTTCTCTCTCTTTTTTTTTTTTTGTCCCGTTTCATCCTTTCTAATTTTGTGGATATAAAATTTCAACATTTAAACCAGCTTTACAACATCAAAACATTAACATACTAATTTAATTATTCTGTTGGAGTTGTAGTCTTGTAGATGAGTTAGACATTTAGTGTGGACTGTGGAATGAGGTGCAAGAAATTCTCAAGATGTACTTTTTAAGTCTTGCCGATAAGTATTTCATCCTTTTGTATCCATTATTCTGAAGAAAAGAACAAATACAATTAATAATTTTTGTACAAAGTCTTTTTGTTATTTTTAATGATAAAGCTACTTTCTTAGCCAATGCAATTAACGTTCTGTAATAAAATTATGTATGTTCTTTGTGATTTATCAGGTGGGCTTTTAGAAACATTATATTCTACTCCTAAGCATTACAAATATCTGTAGCAATGAAAGTCAACGTTTCAAATTTTCCATAAATCTCTCTTGATTTCATGCTTCAAGCATACAGCTAAACAATCTAACTTATTTTGGTTTTCAAGCATGAATAATCTTTTGTTTGTTATTACGCAGATTATAATTTATGGGCAAGTGTAATTGAAATGTCTATCAAAAGTTTGTCTTGTTAATAGGACATGTAAAGTTTATTTTGGCATTTTAAGGTCATGGTAGCTTCAACTGATAACTAGAGAAACTTTATTCTGAACTTGCAAGCATTAAGTTGGCTAGAGAATCTTCAGGGTGAACACAACAAAGGATGCAATTGTAAAAGATCTTATTGTCTCAAGAGATATTGTGAGTGCTTCCAGGCCAATATACCATGCTCTGACAAATGTAAATGCGTGGATTGCAAAAATTATGATGGAAGTGAAGAGAAGAATCTTCTTTTTCATGAACACCATGTAAATCGGACGGCATACATCAAACAAGTAACAAATGCAGCCATTAATGGAGCTGTAGGAACTGCAAGCAAGCCGAATACACAGCAGCAGTTATTTACGGGGATTACAGCTAGAGAGTTACCGAGCAGCTGGGTTCCACAATTACCTCAGGTGCTAATGGAATGGCTTACTCAAATCTTGTGTACCTCTTTTGAAAGAAGAATAGTATTTCAGTGTCTTTTTTATTAAACTGTAACATCGTTATTCACGCTACTAAAATAAGAACCTATTAACTTTCAGAGGATTGAAGTATCTGTCCTGAACATTTGCATGAAAGTGTCAAGTTGTGCATACACTTCTTGTTTGTCTCTGATCTAAAACTCATGGTGTTTGCTATTTATATACTATAATAAATCCTAATTCAAGTTGAGCCACGAATACATGTCTGTGCACTTCCTTTCTGATGCGTTCTCCTTGGTTTCTCTGTTTGGAAAGAATTTCAGTAGAAAACATATTAGTCTGCGTAGTTAACATCCAATATTCATGTCAAACTTCTTGTCTGTCAGTGTGACTGGACGATTTTCCTGTTTGGCAATTTTCCAAGTACCAATAACTTCTCCTGAAACTCTAATTTGCATAAACTACTGCTGACAAAAGTCTAATGATTCTTGGTTTACTACATCTAATGTAGATCTTAATTGGTACTTTATTGCCATGCTGGGGCTGTGGCAAAGGCTTATGTTGTTTGACCAAAAGCTGAGGGCTGTGACCTTTTCTGTCTGGTGCTTGAGTATTTACTAGATTAACTCTGTTGTTTGCCTAACAAATTAAAGCTACGATAACCGCATAACTTTTTTACAACTGCCTAAAGTAGTGTTGTTTTAAGTACACTTGCTGAGCATATATGGTGAATTTTGTGTGCAATCAGGAAACTTGCTCCACATCGAATGTCGCCTCTTTGCCATCATCTGTTCACCTGCCTACACCTGCTTATACAGGAATATTTGAGCATTCTAAATCTTCTTACAGGTAAACTTTTCAGAATTTGCTTAAATATGGTTATTGTCCATTACTCTGGGTGCCAAAGGAGCGGATAAAGATATTATGTTGAACTTGTATACTTATCCCATTTAATGTGATTGAAGGTCTGCTTTAGCTGGCATTCTCAAATTCCAAGATGTGGAGGACCTGTGCACACTCTTAGTTGATGTTTCAGCAGAAGCAGCAAAGACAATAATATCAGGTCGCTTTCTTGCTAGAGACTTCATGATTTTGTGCTCATTGTTGTTCATCTCTCACTCTGTTCATATTATGACATGGTGGCTTCCTTAATCCTTAGTAATATAGTGACTGCAGCTTCTGCAATACCACAAAATTTTATTGTGAGTGTCGGAGTAGTTGATATAATTAAATGGTCCAATTAACTAATAAGATTGGTAATAATCTAGAAACAAGTGTGGATTTTTTGGATTGTTCCATGTTTTATTTCTTCATATTAATGACATGGTGTTTTATTTGTTCCAAATTTTACTTGTTTTACTATTCATCTATTTTTTAAATTGGTGTGGTTATAATTCTTTGTGATATGTACAAGTTGTGAGCAGCAAACAATTTATATTCATCTGGTTGGAGTTTGATGGGATGCTGACTAGACAAGTCATCTTGTGCATAATCTAGGAATAAGTGTAATCTCTGAATTTTGATTTTACAGCAGAAAATAGGGGAATAGATATGAACAAGGCAAATAACGCAGCTTCTTCATCACACGATGATGGTAAAGACACTGGGAACAATGCGGCTACAGAATTACAAGAATATCGTGAAACAAGAGATGGAAGTTCCTCGAGTGAAACACAAGAAGCGGACAATCAAAATGGAAGACCATTGTCTCCAGGAACACTAGCATTAATGTGTGATGAACAATACACCACATATGCCCCTGCGGACTCTCAAAACCCTATCAACAAACTAGACACCAGCACCAGTAGCAAGTCAGCATCTGGAGATGGTGTTAACGAATTGTATATTGAACAAGAAAGACTTGTTTTAACCAGGTTTCACAGCTTTCTCAACAGGCTCATCGATCGTGCCGGGATACAAGGCCAGAAGCCATCATACTCCTAATAGTCGCAGCCTACGTAGATTGGTAGTTTATCTTTTCTAGCTTTTTCTAGCTATTTGCCATGTTCTTGCCTAACTTTCTTCTAATTCTCTCTTAATTTCTAGAAACCATGTAACAAATTGTAAAGCTCAGAATGTTTATTCTGATAACAGTGCTCCGGTCAAGTTGATAGATATGGCCGCACAGCAATTATCAATTCTTTTAGTTTACTAGTGCTCTTTTTAAAGTGTGAGATTGGCTAAATCACAGCTATTAATTCCACTGTTAGTGAATACATCAATGTATGTTAAATTGGCAATATTACGAATAAAACGAAGCTGCGTTGGCTGATGAAAACTACATTTTACACATATAGGTAGAGAGTAGAGTAGGCAGTGTAATAGAACTTTTGCTCTATATTTTCGTACAACCATATGAACAAATGCCATTCTAGTGGAGTACATACGTTGCGTGTGCATTTAACTTTCATTTTTTATACAACTTTTCCTTCAAAGCTGCATGCACCATGAGACGCTTTGTGTAGTAGTAGAAATTTGAAATGTAAAAGTTGTCACATTTCTTAAAACAAAACAAGCAAACACTGTACAAATTAATATGTTTATTTAAGAGGGTGTCTCTTTCAAAACTAAAGAAAATGAAAATATAAAAGAAAGGGTGGTATCTCTGCTAAAGTACATAAAAAACATCACCATCCATTTAGATAATAATGTACTAAGAATCATTTTCACGAACAAAGTCAACTTAGGTCTTCGAAGGTTAAATTGCTTGTATCGCTCGAGCATAAATTAAAAGTTACACCACAAAATTCATGTAGTTACATATACTAATTTTCATTTACATAGTAAAATATTGAAGTAGTAAATAATTAAATATTGAGTCACTAAATTATATCTCAAACAGTATTATTTTTAATATTTTAATTCATTCCGACACAATTAAACTGTTTGTTGGTAAATTTATCATCTGGGTAAAATAATTGTTCGATAATACTCCCTCCGTTTCATTACAAACGAAATATTTTTACGTTTTGGTCGTCTTATTACAAACGAAATATTTTTTAATTTTTAATAATAATTTCACAGTGCAATTCATTTTTCACAACACATATTTTTTCAAATTCATTTTTAACCACATACAACATATTTTTTTTAAATTGTACTTTTTTTTAAATGTTTCGTTTCTATCGGGACGGGGGAAGTATGATTTGGAGGTATCTTTCAGGCCAACAAAACCAGAAACATATTCACCTGCCTCCACCACCATGTATCAAGTACTCAACTACTGCTTCTCCAACCATATCGTACTACGTCCAATATATCCACACTCACTCGCACCAACAACGATGCTGATTCTACACGCGCCAATAAATCACTACCATGCACGACCTTCTCCACCAGCTGTCAGCTATAAATACCCAAAATTCAACACCTGCTTAAACGCCATCACTCATAATCATACTATCATCACTAATTCCAAAAATTCCACCATGTCAACAAGTCAGCAATTACCTGCTCCTACACTGCAAAAGGAGACCTCCGACGTGGATGTTTCAGCCGCCAAAATCCGCTCCAATTTTCTGGACCTCTTGCGGACTCGTCGTACGGCCGAAGGTACATTACATTTCTCGCTCGATTCCGGTTTCGTTTCCTTTGCTGATTTCGCGATCTTCTGATCCGTTCGAATGATTTCTGTGTTGAAATGGCTGATTGATCGAGGTACAATAACTGTAGTCAAGTGTACAATGTCGATCTCCACTGGTTTTCGACTTTTTTTTAGTTCCAACGCTTTGTATTGTTGTGCAGCTAAATGACAAATTCATAGTATGATCTGGCTGAGGAAGATCTGACTGAGGAAGGAGAAGATTATAGTATACTATGTTAACATTATAATTAATAAGAGTAGTTGCTTTGCTAATAAATTTAAGTTAATAGTTGAGAGGAAAATGAAGAAGGAGAAGATGTGTAATCGAATTATTTGAATCGGTTGATGAGCTTAGCTTGTATACTGCCGAGGTGCATGAGTTGAAGCGAAGTGCACAGCACTGTTCTTATGTTTTTTTGAATCTCTGATTCGTTTCCTTTTGTGACCAAATGCCAATTGATAGTATGATCTGATTGTGGAAGAAGAAACTGCTGTTTTAAATTAAAATATGAGTAGTTCGACACTGCAGCTAATAATTGACCTGTGGATGATGGAGATGAAATTACAGATGTATCGTGATCAAATTTTCTATACATGTTGATGTTTCTATGTATTTGACAATGATCCTTATAATGTTTTAGACAAGATGAGCTATATTTGATTAAATGCTGCAAAGCAAAGATACGATCCAGTTGACTTTGAGCTTTTAGTGTGTTGATTGCTTATCATGGAATGCAAGCAGAAAAAGTCATGTTTCTCAAACAGATGATTGACCTTACGATTTTAGTTGCCATGATTGATCTCTGATTTATTGCGTAATCCTGGATATTGATTATCTGGTTAGTGCACCTTGGTTGTTAGTCAATGAACTTTTATGTGATTTTGTGCAGTTACTCTATCTATTGAACCGGCGGAACCTGTAAAAGATCCGCTGTTCCAGGAAACTCCTAAGCCTACCTTCAGTAAGGTAAAAAAATGTAATTCCTGATCCCGTTGTTGATTACCTTTAGATTGTTGGTTCTAACTCGACACATACAGGCGATGGATGCTTGTCCAAAGAAAGAGATTGCAAACTTTAAGGAGCTGCTTGAAGAGGAAAACTTGTACCTGAAAACAGAGGTAAGCTCTGTGGCAGTTGACATTTTACTTTTCGTTACACATTTTGTTAGAGAACCATGTCTAAGTTGGAGTAACAAAATTACGACATTGTCTATATTGTAAGTATTGCCATCTATCAAAGAAATCATTTTCAAGGTGCTTATTATCATGAGAAATATGTTACTTCATATGCACAAGTAGTATTATATCAACATGCGATACTCACCTAATCTCAACTTGTTTGTTTTGGAGTGTTTGAGAGTCGCATCACAATTTATTAGGAATCTAAGGATCTAATTTGCCTCGTGCTTTGCACTCAAATCAGTTTTTTCATTTTCTGCTGTACAGAATTACTGATAGCCTAGAATTAATTTATTCAGAGTGGAATTTGTAAACTTCACATGTTCTAATCATGGTCATGAACAGGAAGGGGAACAAGGACGCTTGCCTGTTTTGGTACTGAAACTGAAAGAAAGCAGCCAGAAGAAAAGGCCAGCAGTCGTTTTCCTTCACAGCACACACAAAAATAAAGAGTGGTTAAGGCCTTTGCTCGAGGTAAGTTTTACATAATGCTACTCAATGAGATGCATGCAGATTCTCTTATCTTTTGAAGACGAGCTTATTTCAGCGATTTCTTTTTAATTTCCAGGCATATGCTTCAAGGGATTATATAACTGTAGCCATTGATTCCCGTTACCATGGAGAACGTGCCAGCAGCCTCACTACATACAGAGATGTATGACTACTAGATATCTACTCTTCCTTAGTTGAATAGTTTTTTCAGTTACGGCGTACTTGCATATCTGTAAATTGAATATATAACATTGCATAATAATAGCAAGGGATTGGTTCACATGGTTTTATAATGCAGGCTTTGGTTTCTTCATGGGAAAAAGGAGATACGATGCCCTTCATATTTGATACGGTATTTCTGCTGCCTCTTGTGATATTATATTCAACTCTGTAATTGAAAGAAACTGACATATAACATTAACAGTATATGGCCTTCTGTAACTGATAAACATATTTAACATGCTTGTCTGGAATTCTATTGCAGGTATGGGATTTGGTAAAGCTGGCTGAATATCTCGCTCAAAGGGAGGACATAGATCCTTCTCGAATAGGAATCACTGGTGAATCTCTTGGAGGTCAGTAGAATTCTCTCTGAGATATCAGGCATATTTGTATCAAAATTTTCAGTATCAGACTCATTCTATAAATTGATCAGGTATGCATGCATGGTTTGCTGCCGCCGCTGATACTCGTTACTCGGTGGTTGTTCCTATAATTGGTGTTCAGGTAGGTGTTAGCTCACAAGTCATTAGCTAAATATATTGATCAAAAGTCTAAGCCTTGAAATGAAAATCCTTAGGGATTTCGATGGGCAATTGAAAATGACAAGTGGCAAGCTAGAGTGGACAGCATCAAGGCTGTATTCGAAAGTAAGATCATTCACAATAAATGGCAATAGCAATTGTTCAAATAGTTTATTGGTAATAGTCTGTACGGCACATGAACATGTTCATTATTTAAGGTGTTGCAAGTTTTGAATTTACTGATGATTGTTTCTGCCATTTCAGAGGCACAGAATGATTTAAGGAAGATGACAATCGATAAAGAAGTGGTAGAAAAGGTCAAAGTTTCAGTGTTTGTCTTACGGGATTTGCCACCCTTCTAGCGTAGGGGAATTCATTTTCCTACCATTCCGTGTATACTAAGAGCTGACAAGGGTTACTTTTTCAGGTGTGGGAACGAATAGCTCCTGGCTTGGCCTCTACTTTCGATTCTCCTCACACAGTTCCAATCATTGCTCCACGTCCTCTGCTGATTTTGAACGGTAATGTCCATAATTAAGATCATACATCAGTGATCGAGAACATACCCCGGTTTATCTTCTCTTTGGCAACTGAAATTAAATTTTCATGCTTTAGGCAAAGAAGATCCACGTTGCCCCCTTGGCGGATTGGAACTTCCAGAAGAATTGGCAAAAAAGGCCTTTGAGAAAGCCGATTCAGTGGAAAATTTTAAGGTGATTTTATTTTTCCCAATGAATGAAACCCTACATGTGCTCACAAACACTTACAGTGACATGGAAGATCAATATGAAAAATATTTGCACATAACAGTTGCAACTGCTCTTTAGAATTGATTCTGAGTTCTGACTATTTGATTAACGTTACGTTCAGCTGGTAGCAGAACCAGAGATCGGACATCAGATGACACCTTTGATGGTCAAAGAAGCTAGCGATTGGTTTGATCAATATTTGCTTCATGATAGCATTCAAACAACTTCATGATTTCTTACTTATGCCAGTTCTTTACGCTGGATAATATCTTGTGCCGTATTATTGTATCTATGAACAATGTCTGAAAAGAATTACTACCATTCGCTATCCTATTTGAGTGTATTTCAACTAGTAAAATTGTGCATGCAATGTCCGCACAGTTAGTTGCATTATCACAAAAATGTAGTAATCAGGTTTATTTTAAAAAAACTAAATCAACCGTACCTGCTTTAAGACCACGGGTTATATTTGTTAAATTCTTAACACCCAGTTACCACCGCAAATGTTTCGGTCCAGGCAAGGCAAACAACATACTGTATTTAAAAATTCCAGCTGAACTTGAAATTAATAATAAATCTCCTATAAGAACGGAATCAGCATATTCATCCACAAGCAAGGAAAAAGAACGGAATACCCAGAACAAAAATGGAAAAAAAGAGCACAGGAGAATAATCGATCACGCATCACCCTAACAAAAAAGAATGTTAGTTTCCTTACTTTTTATACGAGTTCCCCTTTCTACACGAAAATGTACAATATGCTCCTAATGAGAAGAAACTCGAAATATATAGAAACAATCAAAAGGAAAAAACTCAGGCAACACACAATCAATGATGGTGAAATATACCATACACAAACATAGCTCCCTTGTTCCAGGCAAGAAAAAAGAAGGAAAAAAAAATGGAAAAGATTACTCTTGCCAAGGGAATCAGCAAAGAGAGACAAAGGCAAAACCAACCAGTGTCACATGCTTCCAGCTCTACCTTGTGTGGATTTTCCTGGTTTGAACTTGGAGATGTCAACCAGATCTCCAAATAGCTTGTCTTCTGGCTTAGAAGGCCTTGCAGAGGGTGGTACGTAAGAGGGAGTGATACCCGAATTTCTGAGGGCACTATCATCTCTCACGGTCAAACCAGACATGCTTTGCTGGAGGTACTGGGCATTTTGCTGTTGACCTTGAGCGTATCCAGGGTATCCATAGCCGTACCCATAACTAGCCATTTGGTTCCCATACATTTGTTGGGGATACATATAGCCCATCTGGCCCGATTGCATTTGGTTCGGATAAATGCCCATCTGCTGCGGATTCTGAGCAGGATGAGGATATTGAGGATACATAGCCTGGTTGTTCATTCCAGACACTTGGCCACCCGGAACTGGCTGCTGCATGTACATCCCAGCAGGCTGGTTATTTGCTACAGTTGGCGGTCCTGAAGGATAAGCGCCACTAGATGACGGCTGCGAAGGAGCCATGCCCATCGCCATAGTCGGTGATCCTTGTGCGGCCTGCATTTCTTGAGATTGACCGTTGGTTAACTGACTGTCTAGTGCTGCTTCCCATGGTGGAGGAGGGAGAGAGCCACTACTTTCAGCACCTATCCAACAAAAAGTACATATTTGAACCCCAGAAAAAAATGAATAGCAAGTCTGATATTTATGACTTTAGAGGTAATTCAACTTGAAATGTGAAACAACTTATTTCTTCAAATTGACTTGCCTAGTTTTGATTTTACAGTGAAGTCCAGTTTAGTTCGAAATTCAGCTTCCATTGCCTAAATTAACAGACACACTAGAGATGAATGTATGACCTGCGAGCATAGACACCAACGCTCTCCTGACCTCTTCAAAAACCCAACGTTATCTATCATTCATTACTCAATTAGTTTCTACATGGAGTCCACCTCATACATAAAGCACATAACAGACCAAATCAAGTTGTGGCGAATGCAGTTAGTCCAGACGCTGAAAAGAATACCATGCACATGGTTAAGGTAAAGATGATTGTATAGTTTAGTATATCTTCTCCAAAAGTTTTAAAACACATGTATTTATAAATGCATCCTTTTCTTCATATTTGCTTTTCGCTTGTGAAAGTTCTCTTCCTATTTTTCTACGGTAGACAAAAGGACCAAAATGAAAGACCATGAACTACCTTATGCTAAAACAAAGGGGAAAATCAATGAAAAATAAATTGGTACGCACCATAAACTGGTGAAGGTGGTTGTTGTTGCTGAGCTATCTGACCATTCCATACAGCAGGGCCCTGCGCGTAAAGTGCCTGTGATTGTTCATATTGAGTCCCAGTAGTAACAGGAACATTTCCATTGGGATACAGAGAAGGCTGGGGAGACTGAAAATTTGATTGCTGCTGAAATTGAGGCGAAGAAGGATAAGCTTGTCCAGCAGAATTTAAAGGTTGATTATTAGTACTTTCTGAAAACATGTCGACAAGAGCAAGAGCATTCTGCTGTGATGGAACAGGACTCCCTGGCTGAGGCCCTCCAACAGGAACAAGAGCCATTGAGCTTGCAGTAGGTGAGTTGAAGTCATCTCCACTAAGAAGATCGATCTTAGGAGCAGCCTTTGTTGAAGCTGTTAGTTGACCATTAGCTGTCGGAGGAGCAGGGAGAGATAACTGTGTTGCTAAGCTAGTACTGGCTGTAGAACTGTGAAAGGCATTCATGTTAGTGTTCCAGCATATCAACCATAGAACATTTCATCAAAGGATTCAATGTATCAAGCATAGAAAAACAGAACTCCCATCGCTGAACATGAAACATATATCCAACTTCAAAGCTAAGAGTATGGACAGATTGCTGAGGTGAGTGGTTCAATTTCTCCTTTATCAGACAATAAGAGATGGAAAATCAAATATGATTCTAATTCATACATAGATAGTATAATAGTAATTTACCCTTCATCCGGTTGTTTGTTATCACCAGTGTCAATAAGGGGAGAATCAACAGGAACCAAGGCTTGGGTAAGTTCGGGTTTTGACTTGTCGGACTGAGTGGGTGCGGCTCCAGAAGCAATTGACTCATGCCTAGCCAGCACACGTTGCAGATCATCATTTAATGCCAGTCCTTGGCACAATAGTGACTCGTCGCTACATAGGAGCACAGAGAGAGAATGAAGCCGTTGAAAACAAGAGAACCATACTTAAATAGATCTACCTTAGTGTATCATCTAATGTTGTAAGAATAATCATAAATGCACAAAGATTGCCTGAACTTCTAGATTGTATCTACTTGGATCCAATTAGCTCAAAAATGAAAAGATAAATTACAGAGAAACTAATTGATCCCACACACATGAATGGCATCAGACACCCAGAAAAGATTTCTCGAACACAAATGTTTGGCATGCGACTAAAACCAAGAAAAACTGGTTAACAACAGCACAACACCTAAATTTCCTCTTGACTCAAGGTTTTAATCGCATGCCAAACAGACACTTAACAATAATGAGCATAAATCTGGGATGCAACAAACCTAAAACTTCCTTTTGTATAAATGGAATTCAGCAATTGGAAACTATTATAGAAAATTAGAAACAAACAAATATGACGCGCATAATCAAGGTTAACAGAAACAGATATAAACTAGAAAACGAATTGAATTTAGAACACAAGGTTGATCTACAAGAAATATACAAGCCTGCAGGCGAGATTTTAAAAAAAAATGCTCAGACTGGAACAATAAATAATAAAAACTCCTAGTACCATATCTGATTTTCACATGACAGGAAAAATAGTGAACAAAAAGAACAAAACAATCTTATTAATATTTAGCCAGATTATTGGTTAAATGCGTTAGCATAGGTATGCAAAAAGAACAAAGCAATCTTATTAATATTTAGCCTGATTATTGGTTAAATGCGTTAGCATAGGTCTGTCACCTAACCTTTTACATGATTAGCTGATTACATTATACTAGTACATATGCAAAACCACGTGAAAGAGAACTTGGGAAAACCAAATCACAACTAAACAAATGCACGACGGAAGTAAGAGGGGAGTTAGGTCTTACGATGTTGAGTTAACGAGGTGTACTACTCTCTGCTTGTATGTGCGACACTGTTCTACTAGATCAACAATTACCTCCTGCTTGATTCCCTGCTACACGAGGACCAAGAAGAATCTCAATCTCCAAGTGATCATGCAAAACTTTTACGAGAACTATAAATCAGAACTGCCACTTTGATATGCTATTGAACAAGACACGTTCTTAGTTCTTCCTAAACTTCTAAACAAAATATCCCAAATCCACAATTCGAAATTAAACAGGACCCTGATAGCAAGTAGTTTCCAGAATCAAATCTAACCAAGACATGGATCGTAGTGGATCATAGACAACAATTAATACCTCTTTGTTACTGGGGTCTAAGGCAGTCAGCATTTCTGCAAGGACATCCATAATACCCCGTGCATTTTGGATTTCAGTCAAGCTGAAATGAAAAGCAACCATAAGAATCAAATATCTTATAACTTCCATAAAAAGCACAGATTATATTCAAAAGTCCAAACTATATCTCCCACAAGGTCACACCAACCACACAAGTGTAACTCATTGAAAAATGGAGCAACCATCTGCTTGTTAGCATGACCATAAGGGAATGCCAAAAGAAAATGACCAGTAATGTACTGGTCCTGATCTCTTAAGAGAAGCCACTCAGAACGTTGTAGCATAGTTCACTTCACCAATACTATAAGTAGTTTGGAGGAGTAGCAAGAGAGAAAAAAGCTCAGGTATATCATGCACATAAATCAATCAACAATCCAATAGTATAGCTTAATAGTTTCTGTAATTGTACTTTAACATGCAGAAGAAAAAGGGGAAACAATCTCTTCTTTAAGAAAAAGAAAGAAAGAAAAACAAAACTTAGTCAACATCAAACCTGATCCACTGCAGTCATGCTGTCATGAGGTACTTTTAACATACGAGTAACTTCTAAATCTGGTAAACACGATAAATTGATCGAGGAAAATTCAAGATGGAGTTCCAGAAAACATCATTTTTACTTGCCTACTTGATACCCACTGACATCATGTCAAATTTACAAAGTTATAAACTAATATTTCATTTTCAATAAAAAGATTGAAGGATGCGAATTGCTGGTTCAACTAAAACAGATCAAATTCCGGAGTATTTGATGTACAACCGCAAAAACATGTACAAGTGAACTTGAGCGGTACCTCAATGTTGGAAATTCGGCTTCGGCAGAAGATTCAGCTGCATCTGGTCCAGACTCAGGATTCCGAAGATTTTGCGGATACGATGTCAGGGGTTGAGTCTGTGGAGGGGTGAAGATTGGGGCTGACTTCTCAGGCCTCTGAGGGAAAACGGCTCCAATGCGCTGATGGAAGTGCCATAAAATGCAGGAGTAAGAAAGAATTCAAACAAAATAAGGAAGTTGCAAGAGAGGGTCTCCATACCAATAAATCCTGGTAGGCCACAAAGAATTGTGGGTACCTTGCTGCTGGCCCTCCAAAGGATTCTTGCCAAGTATCAATTAAAATTAATATTTTCTCTTTCACATGAAAATCTGGCTGAAATAACACATACAAATAGTGTGAACTCGAGAGAACAAGTACAGGATGACAGACATTAGCAAAGTATATGAATGACTACCTTCTTTTTCACAATTTTAACCATCTCATGTGGTAAATCTTTCTCAGCAACATGCATATGGACAATATCCCCACAATTCTTCACAATAGTCTCCAATAACTAAAGATTATAAAAAAACAAGTGTCAACTTTTATTCGAATGCGTAAAAAGATATTCAAATTCAATAACGGGTATGACATAATAACATTATGCAAAGAGTGCCCAATGCATATCAACCCTTGCTTGAACCAGAGAAACAGTTACATTGGATTATATCAGAGTGCCCAAGCTTTTTGTTTGTATATGAAGGCCCGGAGCCTAAAAACATACACATCAGAAAATATGCTAGGCTTGCTAGCTTCAGGTCGAGTCAGCAAGCATATACAAGCTGGGATGTCTTATCACTCATTCATAAAAATAATCATGAAATCTACAATAAGTATGACGTCCCAATGAAATCTGCAATCCAATTTCCCCAGATTTATTAAACTGAAAACACAGATTCACTATCAATAAATCTATCAATAACATGAACAAATGCAGATAATATAACTCCATATGTTCGATCCTCTTTCATCGTCCACCCCGTGAACCAGATGTATAATGAAAATAACATCATAGTAATAATTTTAATGTACTGAATTCAACCATTTCATGTCACCATCTAGATACCGGTGTTCATATTTACTCTACCAACGATGCCTCGGAAAGCACTTATAACTTAACCTTGGTCATGAAGGACTTGCAGTCCAAAGCCTTCTACTAGTCTGCATCTAATCTACATCCCCCTATACAAGCTCTTATAAATTAACTGTCGTCCAGTAGGAATCAACAGGACTGATTAGCATATACACATTCTCGTCAACAGCTGACACATTGCAATTAGTTTATCACTGTTCTAGTATCATAGTTCGCACCATCTTCGGTGAATGTCAATGCATATGCTTATAATATAGCCTATATACATAGTTGAAGACATCTGACATTGTGCTCACTGTAGCAGATAGCGTAGCACAGTGGTGTATCATCATTACCCAACATACCACTACATGACAGGTGTCAGATTACCATAGAAGTGAAAGCACACAATCATGCAAATCATAAAATAAAAAATTGCCATATATATGAAAACATAAATCTCACCGTTAACGCCAGAAGTTGGACTTTTGGATTTCTGCTACCGAGGCGCTTCTTTATACCTCTTACAACATCTTTTGCTTGTCTGGAACAAAAAAACAGTATGCAAATAAAAACTCACAATACATAACTTGCACAATTAACATGTACGTACTAAAGGATACAAGTAAACCAACACCAGCTGTAATCATTAACATAAGAGAACATTTCTTTCACTGCGAGTAGGAATTACAGGAACCTTGCTATTTCTCCTAGTCATAAACTCATGATTATATGGAAACATTACAGCATAGAGTCAGTTCGAGCTAATTCCGATATGAGGCTCACAAACTAATCATCATACAGTAATTAAAATTCAGGCGATATTGATTTATGAGCTCATAATAAAACTTATAACCAGGTGAAAACAACCGATTGAAATTGATATTGATTTATGAGCTCATAAACTTATAACCAGGTGAAAACAACCGATTGAAATTGCAGTCTAGAAACAATCAAACAGCTCAATCACATTTTAACATCATCAAAACAAGTAGAACAATTCCAGCAGTAGCTCAAGTGAATCGGAACAAAAACCTACTCTATTAGCCACACTGATCCTATAGAATTCACCCATTCGAGTGATAATTCCATTACAACAGAACACAGAACAGTCAACAGAATCAAAATGAAACAAAGTCGCAGCTCTGGCAACAAACATGAAACAAATAGAGGCACGCAATGGAAAAGCAAATTACACAGGATCGTGATTGCAGATATCGCAGATCTCAATATTCATAGCCCAATCAGGACCGATGAGCATGTCGCTGGTAGCTCGCTCCACCATCGTATTAACCATAGCTAATCAACCAATCGATCAATCTATCCAAAAACCCTCGCGAAGGGAGAAGAGAAATCGGAGAGTTCCTATAGAATCGGAGAAGCGAAAATCTCCAAAATTGTACAGAAAGAAAAAAATGAATGAAGAAGAATAGTGAGATAAAAGGATGTGAGACAAAAGCTGGAACTCTCGAGGGATCCGATCGCTTAGGTGTGAGTTTGTTCTGTTGAGATTTTTACTGAATTTAGGCGAGGGGAAAAAAGAATAAGGAGAAAAAATTGAAAATGATTATTGGGAAAACTGAAATTATTATAATTGGATCATATTATTAAGTTTTTAAACGGAATGATCAAAGGGGAAGCCAGTGAGAAGAAGACGCGTGGCATCACGAGTGGCTTTCAGTTTGATGGTGGCGGATGGCCGCCGACCGTGAGTGATCGGACGGTGGAGGTTGCGTTGAACATTTATACTTGAGTGGGTTTGGTGGTCCACGTCAGCTGGTTGAAAGGGAGGTTTTTACCTTTTGACAACGCACAAGGCAATTATTGATTCTTGTTGCATGGCATTTTTTAATTTTTTGTTCTTGTGTTTTTCATGATAAAAACATATTTTTATTTCTAGGCATCATCCTTTGTAAAAGGATAATAGGTGTCTTTTTGCTAAATATGCGGGGAAGAATTATATATTATCATTTTTAAACTTCGAAGATGATCTTTTGTAATATAATCCCACAAATATAAGGAGTTTAAATTACGTAAATGTATTTTTTTTTTTTTTTAATGTGTAATTGTTAAACATATGTCACACTACTATGTTAATAAGGACATAATTAATTATAAACTGATCTATAAATATGGCTCAATATATTATAGTTGAAATCATGTGAAGTAATGTTGTAAGGGTAGATAACTTATCACTTATGCAAATATGGCTCTCGGATGAAACCACACTATACACATATGGAATGTAGCATGCAGGTCCATGAGGAAGCATTAGGCAAACTTATTAACTATAGTCTATTTTATCACCTCAAATGCATTTTTAGATCCTTTAATTTATTCTTAACACCGAAGCTATTTGATGTGTTCGATAGAAGATCATATAAAATGGATTTGCTAGCTAATGATTAATATAAATTTTTCTATAGGAGTATAAGCAAACAATATTTATTTTGTTGTTGTGTATAAATACAAGACAAATGAAATTGATTTTTTTACGCTTGCCTTGATGCTTCAAATATAATAGCCTAATGTCGAATATGTCATCACGGATATACTTAGTTGGTTAGTACACCATGGAAGTAGATCTCCCAGCCGATAGTACTAATGTGCTAAGCTCTGGATCTACAACTAAGCTCCTTACTAATAACACTTGTTAGAAAAGTAACAATGAGACACATAGACATAACTAACAAACAACTATCTACTTCGTTAAGTCCCACGCTCACCACCATGCTCTTCTCTTGCCTCTTAAATTGATCCCAACTCTATCATATGATAATCTAAAAGAATAGAGAATTTCAAAAGTTAAAATGAAAAAAGATTTAAAAATGATCCACTTGATTAGACTGAGAGTATTGAAAAGTATGAAACTTTAGATTGAACTTAAATAAATTTAAAATATTCAAAACTAATGACATTGTGAGTTTATAAATCATTATATATACCTTTCATTTTAGTTATGAATTGGAAACATGAAATTATTGATCATGAATCCATCTAAAACTAAATCATTGTGTATCATGAGTTCATAAACCCCCTTATGTAGGATCCAAAAATCACATTGGTTACAGTGCCGTGTCATCTTCATCTAATCATCTCCATACCTCTCCATGAATCATCAAAGCTAACAACGCGTCGGCAATATAAACCCAACAATATCCCAAACCCAATGTCAAGCACACCATCCCAGATCAATCGAAACGTCGTCGCATTCGGATTCTTATCTATTCTATCAGATCACCATAAAAGCGACATTTCTCGCGGGGCCCACATTTGCCACGTCACCCACATTTCGCGGTATAAATACGTAACCTTCCTCACCGTGTCAAATGCCTTATAAGATCAATTTTACTTCTGCAAGTTAAGATCACCAGCTTAAAATGCATACATCATCATCGCCGTCGTCCTCCGCCGCTGATCGGCGTTTGAATGCTCTTCTTCGACACCTCGAGTGCTCGGAAATGGAATCACCGAACAGCTTGATCGCCGCTTCTCCTACTTCAGCCCGTAATTCCGTGTTCGAGCACGTTGTTCGGGCCCCCGAAGATCCCATTCTAGGCGTAATTTTCACTCTTCTCTAATCTCTACTATCTGTCTGTTTTTGACGATTTGTTTCTGATATATACTTTTTTTTTCTCCAGGAATAGTTTGAATTTGAGTTTTAATATCTAATTGATTGGTGGAATTGTTGAATAAACAGGTGACTGTTGCGTATAACAAAGATCCGAGCCAGATGAAGCTTAATTTGGGAGTTGGTGCATATCGAACGGAGGCGAGTTTATTCTCTCATTAACTAATGCTTGTTGATTATAGAGTTAGAGTCATTTATTTGAGAGAGAGTTTGGCAGTTTACTCACTGTTGATCTATTGTGTGTTGGATGACAGGAAGGTAAACCGCTCGTTTTGAATGTCGTTAGAAAAGCAGAGCAGTTACTGGTGAACGACAGGTATAATAGCAGTAGCTTACTAGCTTGCTCATCGCATCATTATAATGGATATTAAGCTTTTCTTATGAGTTAGTGAGTGAGAATTTATCCTCTGCAGTGCTCGTAAGAAGGAGTATCTACCGATTGTTGGATTGGCCGATTTCAATAAACTGAGTGCTAAGCTCATACTTGGTGCTGCCAGGTAATGATGCTGCTTTAGGTATTGTGTTAATAGGTGAAGATATGAAGTCATTAAATATTTGTTTTCCAGGTCTGCTGTTGCATAATCTTTATTTCTAAATTGATGTCTCATTTCAGCTCAGACGTGTAGTTCATCTACACCTGTAGAATATGTTCTAGCCTATATTGGTCAAATATGTGTGTCTGTAGTGAAAGGTTTAGTTTGTAAGTTAGGTTAGATCAACGTTGGAATCTTAAGGGAATTATATACATATATATTCTGAATAAAGTCGCATTAGTTGCTTGTTTCCAAGAGTAAAAACCAAATGATTGAGCCACTTTGTGGTCTTAACATCTGAATGGGTATTCCTGAAAAGGTGTATTATGTGGAACTTGGAATTGGAAATTTACACAGTTTGTTCTAAATCTGATAAAAGCTGGATAACCAACTGAAGTAGATTCTAAATTCTACTAACAGAAATGCTACCAGATATTCTATTTCTCTCCAAACACATGTGCCAGAACATTTGGTTGTCTGAGTGAATGCATAAAGTAATTAAACGTGATCTTGTAGTAACATTGTATTTATCCTGGAGTCTAATTCTTCCTATTTGCCTAACTTGTTCGACCATTGTTCCAAATAACTACATCCTTCATGTCTTGCTTGTTGACAGTCCTGCAATCCAGGAGAACAGAGTCACAACTGTTCAGTGCTTGTCAGGTACAGGCTCCTTAAGGGTTGGAGCAGAATTTTTAGCCCGGCATTACCATCAAGTGAGTCTAGATCATCTCACTTACTCTTCCATCTAGTTCATTTCATCTGCTGAACGGCAATAGTAATACATTGGCACTTACAAGCTGCATTTGTCTTTGCAGCACACCATATACATTCCACTGCCAACATGGGGAAACCACAACAAAATTTTCGGCTTGGCTGGATTATCTGTAAAGACGTATCGCTACTATGACCCGGCTACTCGTGGACTCAATTTCCATGGTTCGAACCTTATCTCCTCGTAAATTGGATGCATCTATTGATTCATTTTATTTTTGAGCTACTGTACCTTTTGATGCCCATGATATTTGGTTCTCTCTCATAAAAGAGGAATTATAAATATTCGGATTATACCTAGCAAGTTCTTCATAGATGGAAGTTACAGAAATTCCTTATCCTCTAGAAATCAATTGTACATTCTTCAGCAATTTGTTGGCGGTTATGTATTTATGGTTAATGGCTTCCCAACTTCTGTCCCATCAACAGGCATGCTGGAAGACCTTGGATCTGCTCCTTCAGGAGCAATAGTGCTTCTTCATGCTTGCGCTCATAACCCAACCGGAGTAGATCCTACTATTCAGCAGTGGGAGCAGATTAGAAAGTTGATGAGATCAAAGTCCTTGTTACCATTCTTTGATAGTGCTTACCAGGTGATTGCACTATCATGCATTCAACTTAGTAATAGATCTGAAATCTGATGTTTGCATCAAAAGCTTTGAATTGACAGGAATGTGTGCAAGCATCCGATATTACATATGTTTCCTTGCTGACTTCAGTTGTGATATAGGGTTTTGCCAGTGGGAACCTTGATACAGATGCAGAGTCTGTTCGGATGTTTGTTGCTGATGGAGGTGAATGCCTTATGGCTCAAAGCTATGCCAAAAACATGGGACTTTATGGGGAGCGTGTCGGTGCACTGAGCATTGTAAGTCTGCTCAGTAGGAATTGTCAGTCTTACACGTCAGGAAATACGAACCAAATAGAAATAACAAAACCTCCCCAACAAAAGCAAGTTGCTCTAGTTCTCTTTGTATCATGATTTCTTCGTTGAGATGATTCCAGTTCAGCTTACTATCCACGATTACAGGTATGCAGGACTGCTGATGTGGCTGGTAGGGTTGAAAGCCAGTTGAAATTGGTTATCAGGCCCATGTATTCGAACCCACCAATCCACGGTGCATCAATAGTGGCAACGATTCTCAAGGATAGGTATAAATGTTGAAACTGGAATCAAATGTCGGCAAAATGAAAAGATGAAGCAGCACTGAGCAAATTTGTGCTACATCTGATAATGCCAATATAATTATAACCTTTTCATCTTGGTGCGTACAGGAATCTGTACCACGAATGGACAATTGAGCTGAAAGCAATGGCTGATCGAATTATTAGCATGCGCAAGGAACTTTTTGATGCTTTGCGAACTAGAGGTAACTTTATATCTGTTCTCTTGTTTTTTATTGTGGTATATTACGGCGTGTCTTCTTTCATCTTATTCTTTCGAAGGAAGCAAGCTGTGTTCCTCATGTACATCGTGAAGGGAGCATTTTATTCAGTACCAATTAGGCAAGCTGACTCAAGAATATTGGATATGTGTTCCTCATGTACATCATGGCATGTATCTTACTGATAATGATTGCTCCGTTTACGATTTTTTTACCCAAATTTGGTGGCTATCCTGAAGTTATTTTTCTTCCACAAACTATATGTTTTGGAATAGCAATTCTTCATTTCTTTAGCAAATACTGAACTCACTAACAAGATGCCATTATGCCAATTACTCCTAAATATGCTGTGTGTGCCAATTATGTTGACAGGTACACCTGGTGACTGGAGTCACATTATAAAGCAGATTGGGATGTTCACTTTTACTGGACTTAACCCACAGCAAGTATCCTTTATGACAAAGGAATACCATATATATATGACCTCAGATGGGTAAGGAATGGAGTATTTGTTGTGAACCCCCAGCATACAGTGTTACGTTCAACCTATTGCATGTCTTTATTGCACTGCATTTGATACAAGGGCGTGATCTTGGTAACCTATGTTTCTGATCTTTCATCCATGCAGGCGAATCAGCATGGCAGGTCTGAGTTCAAGGACTGTTCCGAATCTTGCAGATGCAATACATGCCACAGTGACACGGGTAGCATGAATCTGTTGCCAATTATATTCATTTGATATATTTTGAACTTTCTGAAAGTTGAATGATTTGGTTGCAGCAACCAGTAATAAATTTGTGATATAGGTAAACCTATTGATTGTAACAACATGCAATTAATAATATGATTTCAAGCACTTTGTCCTTCATAGATAATGTAGTCATTGTAATCAGACTTAGGCAGTGTTCATTCTTTATGGTTTTGTATTCTGCTACTCTTGATTCTGAAATCAATTCAAGCATGCCTGTGTTGTTATTACTGATGGTTAGGGACTTCGGGGGCGTTAGCAGATTAGTTGGGTGTACAGCATACTTGTTACCCCTTGATATCTGTCCTTTCCTTTGCCATGTTGACGTGTTGTCCCACATCAGAGGATTGACTCGGTCACCGTTTAGATTTTCAAAACTATACTACCACTTAGAGTTTACTCGACGTTTGTGTTGAATCTGTGTGCTATTCTTAAGGCAATTGGCGATGGATAAATCGAAGGAAGTTACAATATTAATCGAGCTATCATACATCTAAAACTAACCAGCACATAGAATGATGAGATTCACATATGAATTGAATCCCATACATTTTTCAACTGTTCCAAACTTACAATTGAGTGCCTTAACGTGGACAATTCAATTGCGCTTCTTGTAAGCTTTTACAGCCACTCTTTCTACCTGAATCCCTTCAACAGATGAGGAGTCCGGTAACTGATGCTGAGAGATTTTCCAGTACCCATCCGTGGTGCTCCACATTCACTGAAATCAAGCATGCGTCCCTCCGTCTGGAATGAGTTCCAAATAAACACAACTTAATCATGCAAATGAAAATTTTCGAAGCAGATAGCTTTACAGGAATGTTTTCTGGAGTAGCATACCATCAGCTTTGAAGCAGAAATGATTTGATGTTGTGTCTGTGTATTTGGACTGTGATTGTTCTCCTTTTCCGCTTCCTGGTTTGCGGCACATTTAACATTAATTACCGTTTCTGAGGTTTCATCAACTGGGTGCTCCTGGTGATTAGCAAGTGCACTCGCAGAGTTCTCTCCAACTTGGTTCACTAGTCCAGTGACATCGCAACTTTGGTGCATTGGGCTCAGAAAGTAACCAATGTCCTACAAAATAACCCCATTACAAGATAAGAATCAAGAAAAATGAACAGGTAGAGAGCGATACAGACGACACTTGACAAGGAACCATTAGTACCTCAATAGTTATATCTGTGTCAACTCCTCTGGGACCTGGCATGAAAGTGTTAAACCAAGGTGATTTCCATGATGAGGGGGACTCTACGCTCCTCTTTAATGGCGTTTCTAAGAATCTGTGTAAATAATAATATAAGGATGAAATTTGTTAGAACTTAGAAACCTTCAGTAAATTGTTAAGGCACTAAAGTACTTGGAATATATAGAAGCTCTGAACCAATCATCTTACATATTTTTACCAAAAACTACTCTTCTGCTGGAACTTCGATTTTTTTCCTGTGAAGGACTTTGTGGTTGCAGGGATGTAGTTATGATCATATTAATGCCATCCTCCTTTGCAGGAGAACATACAACAGAAATACATGAATTCTCAGCTGGTGATAAAACAGCTTTGCATTCTGACAAATCATCTATTTTTTTGTAATGCTGATCTCCGGTAATTGTTTTGCTACTCTTAATCCCAAACGCGTCAGGGGTAAGGTATACAAGGTCGTTCACATCATCTACCTATATTGAAGAAAACATAGCCGTTAAAATAATGATTTGCAATCATCAAGAAGGTTCCCTCAATTCTGACTTTCCTGACCGCATTCTATGATAGGGATAGCCACACAGGCACAGTTGCTACTTAAACTAGACATATATATCCTGATTGTTAAAAGTTTGAATTGAGCAAACATAAAAAGCAAGCTCTTGAAATTTCTCCTTTTAAACTCAAAGAAGTAAAAGGGCAAACACAATGCACTAAGGCACTCAACGGGTCATGGGGTAGGGGAAGGTGGCATCTTGTCTGAGGTTTTTAACGTAGCATTTGAAATTTTGAACAAAGAAGCTGTTTCCGGTCTCAAAATAGAAAGATAAATTCTTCTTTTGAAATCCATATTCTACCTAACCCACCAAGTGGAAGAAAATCCAATATTACTCACCATTTCCAAAGACTCCTGACCTCCAACCTCAGCTTCAACATTTGACACATCATCCTGCTCAGCTATCTTTTTTGAACAACTCGTAACAGAGTGTTCTGGGGACTTGTATTCTGAGATGGGCACAATTTCATGGAACCCGTTTTTCTCTTCTTCATGAGAAGGAACCACATTTTCTTTCTCTGTACCAAGAATTGTAGAGTTCTGAATGCTTCTCCGAGAAGGTGACAGTAAAATTTCTCCCTGGTCACTACATTCATTGAACAAACTCTCCAAGCAGAAAAGGTCATTAGAAAGGTTGGAATTTGATGTTTTCCTAAAAGCAGCGTCATGCTTCTTTTCACATCTCTTTTCTGATAAAGGTGACACCAAATGTCGGTGTCGTTTCTTCAGTATTGATGGAGTGCCAGCAAAACTTTTTAGGTCATTTTGCAGAATTGCATCAAGACTATTATCTCTAGATGGTGAATCCCACATCTTGAATGGGGCCATTGGGGATATTGTCAGCTTGCGGATGCCGAGTGGACTGAAATCTGGATGCATGTCATTGCCAGACTGTAGAAGATCACAACTAAAAAATGGTATATCGAAGCTTGGAAATCGGGGAGATTTATAGGACAATGCTCTTGAGCCTTTCTGCTTTTCTTTTTCACCAAGAATTTTGTCCTTGGGAGAACAAAATCGGGAAGTATCCTGTCTTTCCATAATATAATCATTAGCTGACACTAACTTTGTTGATTCCATGGCATGGGCAAAACCATTATCTGCAGTTGGAGATGTAGGTTCCTGCTCAACATTCTCACACGTGGAATGTCTGTGATTATTTGGATGTATTCTCAATATGTGGGAAGGATCATTCACGTGGATTTGTGCAGGAGCTGTGAGAGGTTGAGTAAACGAAGTTCCTAGCCTCTCAGGTGCCATATAGAAAGATTGTGATGCAAAATTTCCGTCTTCATGCATTTGAAAATTTGAAGGCTGTTGAAGTAACAAATCTGAAGGTTCATTAATGTCAGTACTAACCTTATCAGACGTAAGACACCCATCATGCAAATTTTCACAATATACCATGCCAAAATCTGAATTAGATATGAGATTTGGCATGCCAAAACCAACAGCCATGTCTGTGGTGGAACCAGAAGCACCTAAATCCATAGAGGTTTCTGCAAAATGTAGTGCTCCATGGTTAGCACTTCTATCTGCACATGGTATGGATAGTCCAGATGATTCTTGCCCCAGGTCCAGCAAAGAAATGTCAGGAAGATCATTTGAGCTTGATTTCCAGTCTTCTTGCGTAAAAGTTTGCCACTCTAGGTTAAAATCATGTTCAGGATTCCCACTTTGATCACACGGTATTTGTGGTATTGAAAATGTGATTCCTAGGTCAGGAGATTTATACCCTTCCAAACAAGGGAAGTGACTTGATTCTTCAGCCACCTGACAACCCCCACTCTGATGTATGGTACTGTTGATTGCACATTTTGAATCTTGAGATAAGCTGGGAACAAGTGAAGCCTGACTGCATTCAGAAGCTTCCTCCACCTCGTCTTTAACAACAATATCATCTTCACTATTTTGTTGTGCCATTGAAGAAGTGGATGCTTCATAATTAGGATGGGTAATAACGGCAGGGCCTTGGACTTCGGAAAGTAAGCCTGACGCCAAGTACCTTTCCAGTCTCTTCTTAACGGAAGAATGCCAGTGATTCTTTATTGCATTGTCAGATCTGATGAAATGCAGTTCAATGCGAATCAGTGAGTGATAAGTAGACAAAAGAAATAACTGATCCCATTACTTCTTGAACTTAACCATTTCCTAAAATTTATTTCCTACCTTCCTGGCAAGAACTTGGACAACTCAGCCCACTTGTTTCCGAATTTTTGATGCGCTTGAATCAAGGTCAACTCTTCATCTTGTGTCCAAGCTTCTCTGTTTATGTTGGGATTAAGATGATTATGCCACCTGAGAAATGAACAATGCAGATTAGCAGAGAATGGATATATAAACGATTAAATACTATTACTACATTTTAAGACATGAAATTTGCAAATCTTGAATCTCTCAGCTAACTGGAGCAACCAAATGGGACCATGTTTGATTGTTTATAAATAATAAGCAATTTCTGTTACTTTACCTTTCCCGACATTGTTTTCCAATACGCCCAGGTAGATGCTCTGCAATCATAGACCACTTTTTTGGCCCATATCTCTTTACGTTTTCAATTATTACTTCATCCTCCTAAGAAATATCAGCAGAATAATTATATGGGTTCTACGGTCGAAAGAACAATGAGCCGGAAAGATTTGAACATATATGTGACTAACCTCTTTCGACCATGGTCCTTTAACAAGCTCTGGATTGAGAACCTTTTGCCATCTGTGTAAGCATTGCACATCAGTTCTGTCCTCCAAGCACTCCGCTATTTTAACAAAAGAATTTCAGTCACACAGACTCAACCATGTGTATTAGATATACTAGTCATCAATTTGAGCAAAAGACAGACTAGCAGGAATACTTGTTATACTGTGCTTTCATTTTGAAGAAAAAAGGATAGAGGATAGATTGGCAACTCTAATTACACAGATAATAGCAAAGCTCCGTGGTTTAAGTTACCGTAGATAGTCATGTAGTATACCTCTTGAGACAATTAATGGAAAAAAAGGCACTAGTTATTATAGTAAATACCTATCTTCTTCCAGCTTTTCCCTTGATAGCGTTGAACAGCCATGCGTAATATCTCATCCTGTAAGAATATAGAAGAACAAACTATTAGCACCAAGAATAATGGAAAAAACAAAACACCCCCTGCGTAGCTTATTATTTTGGTTAACAATAAATGGATTTCGAAAACGTTATCACTCACTATATGTAGGATGATGAACAAGTCCAGCGTTAGTGAAATCTTTGGGAGAGAATATACCACAAATTAAAGCAGACAAGTTGCTAGATGAAGATTAAGTCAACAAAAAGAACATACAAAGGTGCATTGCCATTACTTTATGTTACTTATTAACATACATAAGTCATTAGTCATTACGTTGATTATATTCTCAATGACATACAATTGAACTATGCTGCAGTTCTGAAACTATATGGATTCACCTAGTACAACTTCCAGTGTGTTAATAATGAAATCCGGAGACACAATTTGTTTATATATACAGGTATAATTATAGTTATGAGAATGATACCAACTGACCTCTTCTGGAGTCCATTGTCCCTTTGTGGAGCGCCTTGTGGGGCCGCCAGTCCTTCTACATGAAAATATAAGAGTTAGCAAACTAGCAGAACCACTGCAATTTGCACATGTCTGTGACTAAACAAAAGGGAAAAACGAGTCGTTAAATTTATGAAACGCCCATGTAGAACACAATATTTTCAAATATTATCCTAAAAGTGAATTAAACACTAACAGACTATGAATGGACAACCTAAAAATTACTATAAGTTGTAGAGAGTTAAAAAGAACCAACCGGATTCCATTGAACAACCATCGACCATTAAGTACCACAGCAGATGGATAAATAACAAAAATCTAAGAAATGGCGATTATTACCCATGTAATGATCGAGCTCTCTGTACACCATCTTTGGTACCATACATCAGGTTCATGCTTGTCCTATGACTCCCCATATTTACTTGTCCAACGAGCAAACCTGCTCATGCCAACACTGGAAAACAAAACTGAGCCTTCTAACCAAGCCTAGAAAATCTATATGAGAAGAAGAAGAACCTCAAACTTCAAACTCTATTAATGGAACAAAGTTTCATATAGCTGAGTAGATCAGACTCACACTGTAACTCGAAAAATAGCAGTTCAACAACAGTAAATTAACTTAAAACAACAACAGCAAATAATAGCAACAATCAGCTGCTATAACTAACTACTCCACACCAGCAAAAGTAAGCAATCATCTGTTGTCTGAGCTCCTTATCACATACGTAATCTCCACTTGAGTGAGGACTGACGGACAATACTCACTGAACTGGTTCAAATTGCAATTAATAAATGAACTATTCTAGTAGTACTGTCAATGCTGTTTTTATTACCAAACAAACACATATTCGAGCTCGATTTAGCAATCTGAAATCGAAATTTATGTGTATTATCTAGTGTAGCAGAAGGCAGCTGACAAATTCCACGATGCAAAACAAATTGAACTAAACAATCTCTAGTGAAGCAAATCGAGTGTGAAATTCCTCTAATCGCAAAATTACTCAGAAAAGAAGATCAGAAACTCATAAAACAAAAACAACAATGGCGGTCAAAATAACCTGCAAAAAATGAACATAGATTGACGTGTTTTAAACTTACAATAATGCTTGCTTACTTGCGTCCACTTGAATACTGATGAATTCAAATTGTACTCGAAGATCTCAAAGGCAATTTGCGCGTATCTATGTTATGTAATTGATTTGATCATATGAGAAAGGAGGAAAGGTTTTGTGTGTTGCAGAGATAGAGAGTAGAGAAAACAAGAGGAAAGAAAAAGCTTCTCAAATTCAAATTAACAAGGGCGGAGGACAATCGTATATTGCCACTGGAACAAACAATTTGCTCCTCGACTACTAAGATTCGGACACGTATCACTCACCGTTCAAATCTTCGAGCACTCGATCAGTTTCATTTTTCAATGTTAAAAGGTCAACCATTTTGAAAAGGTCAACTCAGTGCGATTTATACCATTTTCTTTCTTATCAAAAGCGATTTATACCATTTCTCTAGGTGTGTAAATTGTAAACAAAGCTGTCCCACTCAAAATGAAAATAGATTTGAGATGGATGAATTTCAAATTATAATTTATTATAATTATAAAAAACAATTTTTACAACACTTGAAATGACTAAATCATATTTGGTTACAAACGTAATATTATATGGTTACAAACCTCAAATATTTATAAATGTTAATAATACAATTATAATGCAGGTTCTTTATATATACAGATACAAACACAATGTTTGAAATTAATCATTAGTCAAAACTAAGGTAATGGTATTATCTTTCCAGAATGTTTGATGATTTGAAAAGGAGCCCAATATTTGAAAAGAGTAGAGTCAAAACTAGTCGCACGGTTTTTCAATTCAGTCCTGCCATGTTTCACAAACAAATAGTGCAGATCAACAAAAACGAGTAATTAGAAAAACTTGAGTAGTACACTTTCTCTTAATGAGAGAAAAAACCTTCCTTTACCAAAAAAAAAATGAGAGAAAAACCTTTACCCTAAACAAATAAAACTTTAAATCGATCTTAAAATAGGTACTCACTAATCACAATTTAAATATAAATAGACGTCTTTTATGGTTTCTCCAGCTAGATGTTAGTATGATACTCTCTGGTTACAATATCTCGTTTCAACTTTAAGCTGCCCTAACTATTTGGCATCAGTCTCAAACTTCTAAAGGTAGCTAACAATCACATTACCACACAATGAAAAATAATTGAGATAAAGATGTTCAAACTAACAGAATCACATCAAAGGAAGTTTAACAATGTAGCAAGATAAGTTAAAGAGCACAAAATTGCTGGCATCTTGATTGAACAAGGCTGTAGACGTCAGGTTTCATCACGATCAAAATTTCTGTGCTTTATTCCGGCGGTTACCCCAATCATTGTTGTCTCTAGATCGGGAATGCTTTCCACCAAACCTGCCACCACCTCCTCTGTTGTTCCTTCCTCCCCTGCAAATTATTTACAGATATATCAGATTGTTAAAAGAAACTAGCATTCAAGTCAAAGAACTTGTGACATCAAACTCAGACAAGATCCATACCTTCCACGGTTGCTCTTGAAATTATCCCTGTGATTCTTCTGGTTATTCTGAAGGAAACTCCAGTATTTCTTCTCAGCATCACCTTAATTGCAAAATATATGTCAGAAACAAAAAAAATGGTCCTGTGTTTTTCAGCAAAACAGGTGTGAATCGGAGATTTGCTTGGGGGTGTTTGTAAGGTTGTTTGACAATCGGAAACGCATAGAAACTTATTCAAGAAATGTGTCATTGAAATAATAATGTTTTTCAAATCTGATGCAAAATTATAAAGAGGAAGTATATAGTTCGGTAAATCAATCACTGGTCCACGATTAATATGTCAAGTCAAAGTTGTGGATATACATAAATCAAGTAGTACTTATACTAATTGTTGATCATTGGCAGGTGATCAAGTACATGTGAAACAAAGACTAGAGATATGGTTAACTATGTTACTTTCCATGTCAATTGATAGCTTAACAGTACAAGGGTTCAGAGAGCAGATGCAGGATAACAATTACAAACTAAGGAATGGGAATTTCGAGGTGTACCAGTTACAGGTTCCAGTTCGGCAATGAAATTTTTCACAATGAGACCACCCTCCTCAGCAAGCACAGCAGCAGCACGTGCTTTCTGAGCGTCTTTAGCATCTTCAAACCTCAAAAAACCAGATTGTTCCCCAATCTTGAAATCAATGAACTTGCAAAAGGAAATAAGACAACTTTAGACATACAGATATACAAATATGTCAGTCTCAGCCACAGCATTTTGCAGAGTCCAGAAAAGCTGAATACTAGAAGACGCAGTCTACAATAACATAAGAATAGGGAAAAAAACACAGCAAGCCCAAGTATTATTTTAGAGCTTTTAAGATTGGAAACCATTTTAGTGTAATCCGCAGAGAACAGCTCAAGAAATTAGCAAATCACAAGGAAAACTATCAGTGATTACAACATGATTACAAGATCTTATCTGAATATGTTTATTGTTTACAGTAAAAACATGCCCCTAATTTGAGAAAGGTACTATCTGTTATTGATATCAAATCAATCCCAAGCTTGTTTCTTAAGAATCAGTTGGAATGCTGACCACTAATTCAAGTGTTTCTGACATTTCAAATTATCTAATCCATAGCTTCATCCATCCATCCCATCTTACCCAAAAAAAACAGTACTGCATGTTAACATGACCCAAGATTAGAGAATAGTTGGTAACAACAAATCAATCCCAGGGCACTTGTTTGTTTCTTAAGAATCAGTTGGAATGCTGAGCACTAATTTACCAAGTGTTTCTGACATTTCAAATTATCTAATCCACAGCTTCATCCATCCATCCATCCATCCATCCATCCATATCCCACCCCCAAATAAAAAAAATCAAAAAAATCAGTACTGCATGTTAGCATGACCCAAGATTAGAGAACATAGTTGGTACCTTAACATTTCCAAACTTCTGGAAAACAGCTTTCAGGTCCTCTCTTAAAACTACATCTTTGTTGTCCCTGTATGATGCAGCGGTCGATTTCTTTTCGCCGGTACCTTGGTCTTTCGTTTCAACCGGAGCATCAGGAGATTTATCAGCATCTTCTGATCCCTGAGCGTCAATTTCTGCACCAGACTTGTCTGTCTCCATTTCTTCAGCATCGGCAGCATTATTTACGTGGTCTCCAATATCTTTGGCATCTTCAGATACCTCTTGTTTAGTCTCCTCAGGGATACTTCCGTTCTTATCTTGTTCTCCATTTATCACAGCCTCATGGCTTCCATTTTCTTTGGCAGAATCATTACTGGATATGCGCTTCAGTGTAAATGAAACAATCACGTCTTTCGGGTAGCTGCAACGATCATAGTGCATCAGGATAATGAACTCGGCATGGGAAACATAATATCAATGTTTTTATACAGCACTTACTCAGGTTCTGCATTAGCCTTCTCCTTAGTTTTGTCCATATGATTGGTACCTGCATGGGACCTAGTAATGGCAACTTCTTCCTCCTGCTTAGATCTTTCTTCATCAAAGTCCTTCCTATTTTGGAGAATAAAAGGTAATGCAAAAGTGTGGATCGCCCAGAGAGTTAATGAATTTAGCTAAACAACCAGCATTTAAAATGAAACAACATATGCCCAAAACAAATGAGTTAAGCACAACACAGTAGTTTTATTGAAAGAAGAATAACTACCTCAGCAATATATTAATCATGGTTTATATCTCACCAAAACGGAGCACACAGAAACGATACTTCCCGGTTTATTTAGATCACTGAGATGAAATCTGAAATGTTTTAAACATTTTACTTACATATTTACAAGTCGTTCCAAAAAAAAAAACAAATCCATCCTCGAAAAATACCAAAGCATCTCACTTTATCCAAAACGTAACCCAAACCTAGAAATTAATCCATGATATTACTATGCCACTTGGCTGATGTGGATAAATCTATGTTTGAAATTAGGTTTCAGTGGTATTGTGACACATAAAAAGTTCTGGAGAACATTAAGGCTGCATAAAGAGTATCATGCTTTATTTAAGAGCATAACCATGAAAGAATGATTCAGGAAATCAAAATAAAACTACTGCAGAGCTGAGCTGAAGAAGAAAATAAAGATGACAAGACAATTATATTAGGTATCAGTCAGTCCCTATAACAAGTATCCAGATGAATTAGTATTTTTGTGAAAAATTGCTATTGATGAACTTGATCCTTTCATGTCACAGTATTCTCAAAGATTTTAGAATGCAAGACAATTAAGGTACATGAACACATAATGAGAGATAATGAGAGAAAAAGTTTCCTGCAAAAATCCTTACTTTGGTTTCAATTCTAACTCAACCCCTGCGTAAGTCAATTTATGATCCAAAATCTTTGCAGCATCTTCTTCACTGGAGAACTCAATCAGGGCTGTACCACAGAACACTTTGTTGTCAGCAACATGGCGGGGAAGCCTCACGCTATTGACCTAGCATAAGATGTAAGAATCAATTACAATGTAAAAGGAGCAAGAGTACTGATATTAAAGTCCCAAGTAAAGAACCAATTAAAGCTTATGATAACCAAGTACACGATAAGTGTAGCTTATATAGGTGACCAAAATATGTATTTGGCTTGCTCATCTTTTATGTGTCGGTAAACACTGTCTTAAGCAATCAAATGCATTTTGAGTTTAAACTGACTCAGCAACACTCCAACAAGATATACCTTGGCATATTTGGCAAAAAAAGATTCTACATCTTCACGGCTGACATGATACTCCAGTGGAGAGGCAGCTACTGTTTTGTCATCTAATTGCTTGATGATCTCTTCCGGCTCCGGAAGAGGTGAAACTCTACCAACCTTCTTCCCTAAGAGAAGTGGAAAAAGAGAGCAATTATAAAAATGTTTTAACTGTTAAGCTAATAGGATTCCCAGATATCAAGTCATCAACTCACCATCTTCCGAAACCTTAAGAAAAGTAGAAGTCTTCAGAGTTTCTGCCACTGCTTTAACAGTGTCTTCTGGGACGTCATCAGGCTTTGCATCTCCCAGGCCCAGGTGACCTCTCATTCGAGTAAACGAGCAGATCAAAGCCAAGCATACCACTATAGACCAGTTAAGCAAGCAATTTTCAAGATGACCTAAACATTCTTTGTCACTCCAATTTATACAACACTACGATAGCAAAGGTAAAAACCATGCACATGCCCTCAAGTTCTCAGCCCAGAAGAACACTATTACAAAAGTTACTATGCTAACCATCAGAGTTCAAAATTTACCGAAGTACGATAATTAATTGCAGAATGAGTTAGAAAACCAATAAACGGTGACCTTAAACTAACAATTGAAAAGGTATCATTGTCATCAGTTAATCACATGAAATATGTAAACAGAATATAAAAAAGGATACTTCCGTCATCGCTCTCGGTGATAGTTTTCTTGAGAAAAGCATCTCTGGGAAGATTGCTGTCACTAAAATAGAACTCAACCTGCAACAGGAAGCAAAAAAGAGATGCGTAAATTAATCAGTGAAAGCAAAAAAAAGTTGAATAACTCCAATGAATTGAATTAATGTTATTTACCTGTCGAATTACTTTCTTCACAGTTTCTTCGCTCAACGACACGATGTCTGCCATAGATAGCTGTGAAGAGCTGAGTGAGAGCGAGAGAAGGAGAAATCAATTGGGATGATGATGAGCGGTTTAGGGTTTTTGGCTTTTGGGTCCCAGGGTTTATATGGTTTTCGGAGGGATGGAACTGTCATTGACCGAACGTGTTACAACCCATTCCTCCTAATTCCTAAATTACGGGCTAGTCCTCGTTAGTAAATGAACTTCCATTAGGGTCTTATGCGGTTTTCGGATGGACGAAACTCTTGTGAACAAATCATGTTTGATTGTACTGACTATTCATTTTAAATTATCGACTAGTCCTAATCATTAAAAAAGAAAAAAACTCCCATGAACATTCTTAAAAATTATAAGAGTCATAAAATATTAAATCGTATAATTAATATACAATATTATATAAAAAAAATACAATTTACATATAAAGATGTATAATTAGTATATAATATTGTAGTACTCTCAGAAAAATTTAAACTTTCACAATATATTGTAAAATACAAAAAACTTTCATTAGAATTTATATTGTACGATTTTGGGTGGACCAAAATGGTCATTGTGTTCTTGTGAACTAATCATATGTTACTGTACTCGGTCTTTCATCCTAAATTATCGGCTAGCCTTCACCGGTAAAAAATACTTTCAATAGAGTTTATATTATTTTCGGAGGTACCGAAATGCCATTGACCTCGTGTAAACTATCGTGTTTCTGCACCCACGATTCAACCACTCCAACAACTACATTTTTGGAGTCCAATTATCTCAACGACACCTTCCCTTGCATAAAGGGATTAAGTTCATGCAAGATGAAGCTTCTAGTATGGAGGTGGAAGTAAAACAATACAAGATGCTGCATCACCTAAGCTACGAGGCGGCAGAAAGTTGTGTTCTCAAGTTCACTACTTCGACTTAATCCAAATGCTATAAGCGGCAGTGTTGTAAGCCTATGATCGATCCAAATATTCAATGTATTAGAGCGCAAAATAGAAATTCCGGAAAATGTCAATATCTATCACTCCGTATTAGATGAGAAACAGAGAAAAGCAAGTGTAAACTGTGTCCAAAATATATCCACACACCTTCCATCTCTTCCAACTATGTACTATACATATATTCTCATGCCTTGCAGTTGCAGGCCAATTTGTTGATGCTATCTGCAGGAACTTTAGTTGTTTGTTTGGTAAATTAACATTTAGTCATGCTAGGCGTTCTGGGAATGAGTTAGCGCACAAACTCGCTGCTCATGTGGAATTTGATAGTGAAGGCTGTTCTTTGCCTTTCTGATTCCCCCTCAGTAGTTAACGTTGTGCTTGTTGAAAGTATGCATGTCCTACAAATAACTTTTTATAATGATTATATGTACTATGATCACATTCAGTTTATTACTGTTTAATAATATTATTATTGACATATCATTTATTGGATTGATTATATGGTTGTTTGAACAATTCAATAAGATGTTCCCTTGGACTATGCGATTATCACCAAGTGTGTAAAAATTTGAATGACATAACGTAAGTACTAAAAGTAGCCCCAATCGAGTGTTATTGAGATTTGAGATATTAATGACACGTTAGAGATTGGCATGTGATCTGCATCATATTCTTGGAGAATGTAGTAGCT